>PVKC010014618.1:11900-22085 GCA_004027635.1 Crocidura indochinensis | reverse complement strand
GTAAAATGTTGTGGTGTTTCACCTTTTCTTTTCCCCTTCTCTCAAACCGAGGATGAGAGCTGCTAGAAGGACTCTGCCCATTGTAGGCATATCTAATTTTTACCCCATTCTATTACTGTATTCTTCCCCTAACAAAATAACAAAACTCGAACTATCTAATTCTGCCTCCCAATTAGAGGGAGAAGCAATGGAGACACCAAGCCCAATCAGATATTAGATCATTAAGTAATGAACCAGAAACAGAGGGGAGTCACTCAATCTAGAAGACCCTGGGGAGAGGGTGGAGGATATGGGAGGCAGAATGGGAACGGAGGTGGAGGGAGGACAACTTGGTGATGGGAATTCCTCTGCTTCAATGTTTATATGTAACTGGAACAATACTGTGAATGACATGTAAACCACTATGATTATAATAAAAAAAATTGTAAAATTAAAAAAAAAAAGAAAGAAGGATATATTGGTTGCTTTTGGGGGGGTTGTTTGTTTTTGGTTTTTGGGTCGCACCGGCAGCGATCAGGGGTTACTCCTAAATCTACCCTCAGAAATCGCTCCTGGCAGGCTCAGGAGACAATATGGGATGCTGGGATTTGAATCACCTTCCGTCTGCATGCAATGCAAATGCCCTACCTCATGCTATCTCTCCGGCCCCTGGTTGCTTTTTTTAAGGTGATCTTTTTTAAATCCTATTAGGACATTATTAGTTTCCACTATCTGTTTCTTTTCTTTTTCTTTTTTTGTTCTTTTTATTTTTATTGTGACTGAAGTTCATTACACAAAATTATTTACGGTACATAGTACCAATGAATGAAGGGCATTCCCACCACCTATGTTGTCCTCCCTCCTCTCCCGTTCCCAGCTGTCCCCCATATCTCCCTCCATTTTCCCTCCCCCCACCTATTAGTAGTATAACTGGTCTCCACTTTACAGCTTGTTGTAGGTTTGGTATCTATTCTGTTTGGTGTTCCAGTCTGGTCATTTTTTATTTACACTACATGTTCATATGACTGGTCCTGGTATAATCCTTTCTCCCTCTAAATTTATGAGACTGAATGATTCAAGTTATGCTATTCTGTTGCAGATAAAAAGGTTAAGGAAAAGAGAAGAAAAAAATTGGTATCAACTCCTAAAATAAATAAATAAAAATCACCAAATAATATCTACAAGAGTGAAAAAGCAAGATCAAAGTGGAAGAAAAAAGAGAAGGAAAATAATATCAAAAAACAAACAACAAAACAAAACAGAACAAAACCAGAAAAAGTGCTGGAGTGGCAGGGTTTGGTGTTACCCCACCTTTATTTTTTTTTGTATAGGCACAGAAAGTATAGGGGAAGAGAGGAAATTCCCGTGGCCTAAGAGATTCAGGGTTTCTTCACTCTTGAAGCATATTGTCATGGGAACAACCACTATCTGTTTCTAAACCCAAATGACTTAATAATGATGTTTATGGTGATGCTAGTACAAGAACTCTCTGATTTACCCTTTGCTTTCATAAGAGCAAATATGTTATATAATATATAATATACAACCTATTATATATTATATACCATATTATATATAATATACATATATTTAATATATTTATTTATATATTTTATATAAAATATATTTATGTATTTTATATTATATATATATTTTTTTTTTTGGTTTTTGGGTCTCACCTGGCAGTGCTCAGGGGTTACTCCTGGCTCCATGCTCAGAAATTGCTCCTGGCAAGCATGGGGGACCATATGGGGCACCGGGATTCGAACCGATGACCTTCTGCATGAAAGGCAAATGCCTTACGTCCATGCTATCTCTCTGACCCCTATATATTATATTTTTATATATTTATTATATATTATGTTATTATATATTATATTATATTATATTATATTATATTATATTATATTATATTATATTATATCATATCATATCATATCATATCATATCATATCATATCATATCATATCATATTATATTATATTATATTATATTATATTATATTTAATATAATGTAATATGTTATATGTAATATATATGATATATAACTATATATTATATAATATAACATTTTATATAATATCATATATATACATATATATATGAGTATCAAGAAGATATAAACAAAAAACTTGGAGCACAGTGCTGCCCTCAGCATGCATTTGAAAACTTCTCTCTGCTATCTGTCCAGTCCACCACAGTAGAGGAAACTAGGATACTAGGATTCTGGGCAGGTCTATGTGGGCCTATGTGTGTTAGAGAAGGCAAGGACAGGAGTTGATTTGAAGCTTAAGTTGATTGTTTGGCTGAAAATGCTAATAAGTTTTCTGCCTTCCTGCAATATGTGCTAATCGAATCTGACTTGTGCGTGCATGGTCTCAGGAAAATATAAGCAGTTGGTGTCTGTATCCCAGCTTTGAAGTCCCTGACTTGTCCACCAATAATAAATTATAAATTGGTGGCACCTAGAGGTATATAGTTTTATGAAATAAAATAGATACTTGAATTAGATTATTACACTTCAGCCACTTGCAGGAGGCAAAACTTCCAATTACTGGACTCATGTAATTGTCATTAGGATCAAATACTGAAGGATGGAGTACAAAGCGCAAAATGAAAAACAGCAAACTACCAAACAAAATACTTGAACAAAGGGGACTGGGAGATAGCATGGAGGCAAGGCGTTTGCCTTTCATGCAAAAGGTCATCAGTTTGAATCCCGGTGCCCCATATGGTCCCCCGTGCCCGCCAGGAGCAATTTCCGAGCATGGAGCCAGGAGTAATCCCTGAGCACTGCCGGGTGTGACCAAAAAAAAAAAAATACTTGAACAAAAATGATGATTTTAAAGTAAAATAAAAATAGAGTTTAGTTATTGTTACTTGAGTAGTAACAGTAATCACTGTCCACAATGTATAACTGGTAAATTAGAAAAAACTGGTATCTCATTAGTAAATGATGATTCTTTTTATACTGGATTTTTATATTAAATTCTTTATTTAAACAACTTGATGACAAATATGTTTGTAGTTGGGTTTCAGTCATGTTAAGTGTACCACCTTCACCGGTACAACATTTCCACCACCAATGTCCCAAAACTCCCTCCTCCCCACCCCCACCTGTACTCTAGACAGTCTTTCTACTTCCCTCATTCATTCACATTGTTATGATAGATATCAGTGTAGTTATTTCTCTAAATGCACTCATCACTCTTTGTGGTGAGCTTCATGTCATGAGCTGGGCCTTCCAGCCCTCCTATCTTTGTCTCTGAGGATTATTGCAAAAATGTCTTTTATTTTTCTTAAAACTCATAGATGAGTGAGACTATTCTATCTCAGCTTAATATGATGAGATGAGATAGACTAGTCTATCTCTCTCCCTCTGACTTATTTCACTCAATATAATAGATTCCATGTAATCCATTGTATAGAAAAATTTCATGACTACATCTCTCCTGATGACTGCATAATATTCCATTGTGTATATGTACCACAGTTCTTTTTTTTTTTTAGCCATTCATCTCTTGAAGGGCATCTTGGCTGTTTCCAGAGTCTGGTTATTGTAAATAGAACAGTAATGGATATAGGTGTGAGGAAGGGATTTTTGCACAATAAGCACCCTCAAATAGCTAAAGCACTCCTTGGGAAAAAATATGGGAGGCATTACCTTCCCCAACTTTAAATTGTATTACAAAGCCATAGTTATCAAAACAGCATAGTATTGAAATAAAGACAGGCCCTCAGATCAGTGGAATAGGTTTGAGTACTCAGAGAATGTTCCCTAGACATACAATTACCTAGAATTTTTTATATAAAGGAGCAAGAAACCCTAAATGGAGCAAGGAAAAGCCTCTTCAATAGGTGGTGGTGACAAAAAGTGAACTCAGAACCCCAGCTAACACCATGTACAAAAGTAAAATCCAAATGGATTAAAGACCTTGATATCAGATCTGAAACCATAAGGTATATAGAACTACATGTAAGTAAAATACTCCATGACATTGAGACTAAAAGCATCTTTAAGGAGGAAATAGCACTCTCCAAACAAGTGAAAGCAGAGATAAACAGATGGGAATATATTAAGCTGAGAAGCTTCTGCACCTCAAAGGAAATAGTGCCCAGTATACAAGAGCCACTCACTGAGTGGAAAAAAACTATTCACCCAATACCCATCAGATAAGGGACTAATATCTAAATTATACAAAGCACTGACAGAACTTTACAAGAAAATGAACATCTAATTCCATCAAAAAATGGGGAGAAGAAATGAACAGACACTTCGATAAAGAAGAAATACAAATGGCCAAAAGGTACATGAAAAAATGCTCCACACCACCAATCATCAGGGAGATGCAAATCAAAACAACTATGAGGTACTGTCTCATGCCACAGAGATTGGCACACATCGGAAAGAATGAGAACAAGCAGTGCTGGCAAGGATGTGGAGAGAAATTAACTCTTTTTCACTGCTGGTGGGTATGCCGTCTAGTCCAACCTTTATGGAAATCGATATGGAGATTCCTCCAAAACCTGGAAATTGAGCTCCCATACAGTCCAGCTATACTGGAATTTTAAAACACATTGTGTAGGGTATAGATGTGGAGATGTGGAGACAGTACAGAAATTGGAATTAAAATATGTCTGACTGGGGGCCCGGGAGATAGCATGGAGGTAAAGCGTTTGCCTTTCATGCAAAAGGTCATCGGTTCGAATCCCGGTGACCCATATGGTCCCCCGTGCCTGCCAGGAGCAATTTCTGAGCATGGAGCCAGGAGTAACCCCTGAGCACTGCCGGGTGTGACCCCAAAACCAAAAAAAAAAATGTCTGACTGGGCTAGAGAGATCATACAGTGGGTAGGTCACTCGTCTTGAATGCAACCTACCTAGGTTTGATCCTCCCCATGCTATACAGTTCCCTCCCATGCTGAGAAGAGTAATTGCTGAGCACAGAGCTAAACTAATCATATCCACTGAGCACTGCCATATTGGACACCTTCCCAAAAAATGTATCTGGATTTGCCTATTTATTTGCACAGATCTATTCCTTCATGGAGAACCTGACATGTGTTGAATAAGTTTCACTAGAAAGGAGTTGTGAAATATACAACTATGTTCTGATGTTCGATAATCAGGCTAAATGGCTAATTAAAATGCCATTAAGACCAAAAGTCTTGTGAGAACCAAATGTAGATCCTGAAACTTAAATGGATGTTTATTAGTGGAAGAATGGTGAAAAAAAAAGAGAAGAAAATTTGCATTTAATTGTTTGACTATCAGACCATTTTTAAATATTGTAATTCAAGCTGCTACATCTTTGCTCTAGACTTTAAAGGCTACATTTAAGAAAGCAACTAACTTATCAACTAAAAGGCTACTGTTGTGCTTTAATATTTTTGAAGCAATGCAAACTAAACTAAAGAATGGTGAAAAGCCTGAGTTTTGAATTCTGATAAATAAGGCTCAAGTCCACTTTTTCCAGATATGTAGAGAGAGTAATAACAGTTGTCTCTTCGCAAAGAAGTTGAGATAAGTAGATAAGATAGTGTGCATAACATGCAATAGATCAGTGTATACAATAAATGGCAGATGACTTAAGTTAATGGTGATTGGATGTTTTAAAGATGAGAAATAAGGGCCAGAGTGATAGTACAGAGGGTAGGGTGCTTGCTATGCATGTGGTCAAACTAACTTGGATCCTTGACATCCAATCTGGTCCCCTGAGCCCAATAAGAATTATTTCTTAACACAGAGCCAAGAGTAACCCCTGAGTGCCAGGGGTGTACCCCCAAAAGAAGAAACAAAAACAAAACTAAACAAAAGACGAGAAATAACATTTTTATTAGTTTTGGAAGATGAAAATCCAAGATGAGATTGTTGACAGAGCTGCTTTCATCTGAAGCTTTGCTCCTGGGCTTGTAGATGGTCACCTTTCCTCTGACTATCAGTTTCACTATTTATGGAATCTAAATCTCTTTTTCAAATTAGTATGTTAATCATAAATATTAGGGGCTCATCCTACTGATTTTATTTTACTTTATTTATTTAATGACTCTTCAAAGACAGTCACAATTTAAGATTCCGGGGGTTAGGTTTTCAGCATATAAATTTAGCAAGGAATAAAATTCAATCCACAATCATCAATGAGAACACTGATTAATAGTAAAGCTTTATAGCTTAGAGAATGTAGCCAAAGAAAATAAACTATGTAATTCAATACTCTACAGATTAAGTTGAGACATAAAAGGTAAAATTTTTAGGCTAACTACATATTCATTTGTGACAGAAATAAGAATTTGGTCCTAAAGAAAGTTGTCCTTTTTTATCCAGAAAAAAAATTTAAAAATTAAATAAATTTTAGTCACTTAATCATCTTTCTTTTGATATTGTAATTTTTGTAAAATCTATAATTTTTGTAAAATCTACAATCTAGTTTCTAGACTTTAAAAGGTTTTTTAATTATTTATTAAAAGTTAATTAAAGAAAATTATAAACTAAGTTCTGCTGAGTGATATATATTACCTTATGGATTATTTATTTTTAAAAGTTTCATGGTGCAAAATAGAGTAATGTATTACAATTAAAATAGTACTGGACCCCCCAAAATTTGCCTCTGTTACTATTTGTGTTTTAGGCAAGTATCCTTAAATTTATTGGCCTATATATTGATACAAAAAATGAAAGAATAAATTCCATGGTTTTGTGAAAATAGATAAAACTTAAATAATCATGCATATCAACTCTTCTTTACCATAAGGACCACAGTACTACCTAGTCTGAACATGCATTTGTTCCATATATTTCTGTATGGTAGATCAGGCTTGAACTGTTTCCATGGCTCTTATGCAGAAATTTATGCCATGCTCAGACTGTTGCAAAAATTTTTTTCCACGACCACAGACAATGTTGGAATTCAAATCTTCTGGCTTTAACCAGTATTAGCTTTATTCATCTTGTTTTAAATTAGTCTCAATTTCTCTCCAAGGTTTTTTTAGTGTGCAGTAGGTACAAGCATAGAGTGTTTATTATTTTTCACCTTAAAAACCCAAGTTCTTAGCTTGAATCAAGATTTTGCTCATAGTATTCACAATCTTGTTAGAAGTAACCACTGAGTAGTAAAAGCTTAAGAAGCCAATTGACTGTCAAAAATTCTTTTAACATTTAGTGAAGAAAAATAGATGACAAGTCCATCTATATTGTGTGTATAAGAGGAAAATTAGTTGCTGTACATGAGGTCCAGAAATAAGGGATAGAATAAAACATAAAACCTTCAAGTCATTTCTAAAAAATGTGTTCACAGCAGAAGATTAATTAGAACATTTTACAGCCTCTTCATCTATTCCCTTGATCATTCCATGTTTATGTTTAAGATGGTCAGTCACCTCATTTACTCTCCAACTTCCTAACAAATTACTCATAAATTTATACAAAGGAAAGAAAATTACTAATAGCACTGAAAACTAAGGCTATTCATCAACATTAGAGGATTTCATCTTTCCCATCTGGTGAGTAACTGGGTATATCCCTCCTCCACCAAGATGGAAAATAAAATAAGGCCAATGAAATGCTTAGGCAAAGGAAGAGCAGACTCAGGAAAAATATTTTACCAAAAGAATTATTAGGTAGTTTTAGAAAGTATCTGATTACATTCTCAAAACATCTCCAAAAATGTGAGCTTTGCAAAGAGAGAGATAAAGAGCAAAATGCAAGATTAAAAGTGCTCAAGCAGTGGTTTAAAAAAAGGTAAAGAACACACACACACACAAAAAAAAAATCTAAAAAACCCACAAGAAGCTCAAGTTCAAGTTAAATACTGAGCTATATGTTTATCTTTCCTTTCAATCCACAGCCTGTGCAAGAAAATATAAGAAGAGAATAATCTTACAGTATGGTTCAAAGCATGTAAATCTCACTTAAGGAATTTGGGGGAAAGTTTCAAAGCAGAATTAAGATTGATGTACCACACCACACTTTGCATGAGCCCCGAAAAATACCAAGGACCAGTTGTCAAAGGAAAAACATTGACTAAAACTGATTCTCTGAATTTCATTGGTGGCTATCAACACTAAAGTAAGAATCTGAGGACTACTTCAATTATCTCTGTATCCCATTGCAACAATTGTGGAGAAGAGAGCAGGCACTTCATCAAGCAAACAATGACAGAAAGAAAACTAGTCAGATCCACTCAATATGATAAGCACTTTCAACTCCATCCCCTGGACTCTATGGTCCCTGGAGATCAGAACTAAACATGCTAGCTTAGGGTGAGTCTTAAGAAGTAGAATGAGTTTGAAAAGGTAGAATAGGATAAAATTTAAGTGGTGCTAGTAGTCAAAATTAGTATTGTAAGATGATTTTATTTTAAACTTATTTTAGGCACCATGTTTTACAATATTGTTAATGGTACGGTTTCATGCATAAAGCATTCTAGCACCAAACTTTCCACTAGACTGTCCATTTTTCTGCACCATTTCCCAATGTCTCCTTTCCCATTCCTATCTCCCTGAATATGGTCAGTTTCTTACTGAAGTCTATTGATTTGACTGTCTTGCATGGTATGAGACAAGGGTCTGAGATAACTATGGCCTGTGATCAATCAATTTTCTCAATAGCAATTGTTAAAGAGGTTTTCCTTGCTCTCATTCATACTTTTTTGTGTCTTTGTCAACTAGTTGTGAATTCCTGACTATCTGTCCTTAGGCTCTTGATTTTATTCATTGGTCTACTCATCTGCCATTATTTTAGTGAACACTTTATTTATATAGCTTTTGATTTTTGTATTTGTTTAGTCTTTGGGTGCCATATCTGGCAGTACTCAAAGTTTATGACCCTAGCTTTGTGTTCAGGGATAATTCCTGTTGGGTTCAAGAACTATGTGGAGTACTCAAAATCAAACCCAGGTCCAGTTTGATGACCATGCAATACAAGTGCCTTAACCTAGACTGGGCCAAGTAAATATAATTTTATAGTATTCTTTGAATTGGGGAAAAAGAAACCTCCCATCTACTCTCTTTGACATTGTTTTGAGTATTTAGGGCTGACCTTCTTTATTTCTACTCTATGCTCCTGAAACAGCTTGGCCCCTGGGTCCCATCCACTTTTTTTTTCCTTTTCTCGGTCTGTAGGAAGACATATAAATGTGAGGCAGAACAAGATGGTTCATGCTCTATGGTTTTGTAAAAAAAAAAAAAAAGGCAGGGGCCCCTATCTAGATGCTATAAATATAAATAAAAGTTAAAGGGGGGGGTAGATGTGGAAAGGTTGGTTTTTGTTGTTATTGTGGTGGTGGGGTTTGTTTTTGTTTTTGTTTTTTGCATAGGCACAATAAACATTGAGTAAATTAGAAAGAAAATTTCATTGGCCTAAGAGATACAGGGTAACTCTACCCTTACCTTAAAGCATACTGTCATGAGACCAACAATAGGCTTCAGGCATGTCAGTTGTCAAACTCCAACGTTTTTCTTTATGGTTTCAGGAAAAATTCTGCTCAGTTGAGATTGTCGTAGTTCATCTTCTTTAATTAGTGATCTTAGTTTTAGCACAGATCTTAGGACAAAGGGCCCTCTAATTTCATCTCACCATTAGGTGGTGAGGTAGGGCAACTTGCCATTAGATCAAGATTGTTGCTGCTTCCTCGTCATCAGGTGTCATATGAATATACCCTAGCTCAAGTTGGTGCCAGAACAGTGTTAAGACCTCTCCAGAAGGATTCCTGGTGCTGGTTCAGGGAACTGTGTCAGTTCTAAGGTTGGGATCAGGGATCACGGTTGGATGTATGATGTCTGATCACATGATGTCTAAGTCAAGTCCCCATGACAGTAGTGGGACTCATAATAGTGGGAGGTGCCCCTGCATTATGAAATGTATGAGTTCTTAGTCCTATTATATAAGAACTTCTTTCTATACATAAGATTTTCCCATTTTAGTTTGCCCTAGCAGAAAAAAAAAACCAATGCCAGGTTATATTATGATGCATTTAGGGTTAAAAATAACAAGCTATGCAATCTCTGTGGCTGGTTTTGACCTGAGTTCTTTCCCAAGCAAAAATTTTCTACTAGAATTTCCTGCTAAGCAGAACCAATGCAGGCAAAAGAAAAGAAAGCAAGGAAGCAAGAAAGAGAAGAAAGAAGGAAAGAAAGAAAGAAAGAAAGAAAGAAAGAAAGAAAGAAAGAAAGAAAGAAAGAAAGAAAGAAAGAAAGAAAGAAAGAAAGA
>PVKC010014618.1:0-11800 GCA_004027635.1 Crocidura indochinensis | reverse complement strand
GAATAAATACTGAGTTATAACTATTAGTGAAGTAAACATACAAAATTATATATATATATATATATATATATATATATATATATATATATCCATTAAGTCTTTTGAGATAGTCTGAGTGGGACTAAGATCCAGGCACTTTTTCATCTCACACTGCGATTTTATGGAGTCTGAGAAATGGTTTGCAACCGTCAGGATCCTCAAGTAGTGTCCTCAAGCTGGGAGTCCCTCTGGAACTGAATCTGGTAGCAAGCAAAAGTCCACATTGAGGGAAGGTGGGAGAGAGAGGATCTTGTAGAATAAGTCAGTGGGAGCAGTGGCTGCAGCTCCTTGCTGGAATGAGAGATGGAGAGTTGAGAAGGTGTCCTTTCACTTTGGGAACTGTGGCAGCTTACTGGAGCAGGGTAAAGGTCCCAGTTCCTGAGGAATTAAGAACTGAGGGTAAAGAGTATTAAATAGGGAGAAATGACAGATAAAGGCTGATGGGGTGAATGAACAGAAGGAGTTTTGTAGGGTGATAAACGGGGTGGGGAGGGATAAAATATAACAGGGGCTATATATAATATATGCAGGGATTATGTGCAGTCCAGATTAGAAAACACAGAGGAGTTCACCACTACACACTCACATCCCCTTTATAAACAAACATTAGAGATCTATTCATAGGTTGTACTGGAGATCTGACCCTTATGGGATAGGTCAGAGCACTTAAAAAAAAAAAAAAAAAACGCCGGCACATCGGAGGGGAAAGGGTTTGAAATTTATAGGTCCTTCATCTCTGATGGGAGTGGATTTTGCTAACTGAAGCTTTCGGGGTTAAATTGTGCATGGAGCATTTTAGGATAAACATAATTTTCAAGTCTAGAGTTGTAAGCAATATAGTAATGAGCACTATAATAGGGGTCCAACCCATTCACCATGTCCTGTGCATCAGTTCCTTTCCTGAAAGGAAACTGCCAGCGTGGGCATTATGTTAATCATTAAGATTTTAATTTCAACAATGATGGCATCTGTTTGTCAGAGCTAATAAATTCTTTCATTACACATTTATGTCAGTGCCATTGCTTGCTGCATTTACAAGTGTTTGTACTTTTGACTGCCATGTGGATTTCAGTTCAGTGTTATTGGGTTGCTGGTCATTTCTGTAGGAGATAAATGACCAAAGGGATGGGGTTGGGGGCAGGAGCTAAAATCAGAAGCCAGAGTCAAATCAATAGAAATCAAATTCTAGGCACTGTCAGAGAAAGATTTGTAGTTCTGTTTTTACATGATGAAGAGGAATGAAATGTGTATCAAGATACCACAGCATAAGACAGGAGCCTGAAAATTTTGAGAGGCAGTTGTTCAGAATTTAGGCTTATATCTACCTTGAGAGAGGTGATTAGTTGACTGGACATCCTGAAATAAGTAAACAAGACATTTTATAGGTATACACCTACAATAAAGTAAAATAATTTTAATTTAAATCCTGAAGGAATAAAAAATAGGAATTTACTATCACTTGCTGTTCTTAGAGAAAACTTCATGTTACACTCATTCAGATATAATACAGCTGCCAGAGAGATGGCTGTAAAACAAGAACTACCATAGTCATTGTCGTCTTTTGTGACTTAGTATATGGCTAAAGTTTACTGTATATGTAAGGCATTTATAAAAATTGTCATCAAGTCATCTCCAATCTGACCCCCTTCCCCTATCCACACACCAGTCTGTATGTAGTTCTTCTGACTCAGAAAGCATCAAAAATTGAACCTCAAAGTACAGAGAAAATAGTGAATGCTATTTTCTTATAATTACTATTTCTTTTTATTTTTTATTTTTGAGTCACACCCAGCGGCACTCGGGGGTTACTCCTGGCTCTATGCTCAGAAATAGCTCCTGGCAGGCTCGGGGGACCATATGGGATGCACGGATTTAAACCGCCATCCTTCTGCATGCAAGGCAAATGTCTTGCCTCCACGCTATGTCTCTGGTTCCAAAATTACTATGTCTTACCCAGAGAAGTTAGGTTTGGTATGATCCAATGAATATCATTATATTAATTTGTTTTAACTTTTTTAAATTTGGGGGTCTTCCAAGTGATATTAAGAAGCTCCACAGTGACAATTAGGTTTGTAGTATAACGTGATGGCCTGAAGATGAGAAACTGCAGTGCTCAAACTTACCTGGTCAACTCCAGCAGTATAAGGGAGCTCTAGATTCATTTGCAGCAATGTTCTGGGTTTCACAAGGAAGGAACTAAGGATTGAACTTGGGTGTATTTGAAGCCTGTACTATCTTTCCAGTTCCCAATAAATACTCTGAGAAGCTCATATAATCACTCACTTTGAGACAGTTTGGGATACATTTGTGAGCTTTGGTAGAATTTTCCAAGATATCCAACAAAGGTTTTGGGAATATACATGTGAATATGTGACATTGTGTCAACACTGGAAGAATTTGTGTGGAAACAACTAAAAAAAACAACAACAACAACACTCAGGGCCAGAGAGATAGCATGAAGGTAAGGCGTTTGCCTTGTATGCAGAAGGAGAGTGGTTTGAATCCTGGCAACCCATATGGTCTCCCAAGCCAGCCAGGAGCGATTTTTGAGCGTAGAGCCAGGAGTAACCCCTGAGCGCGGCTCGGTGTGAACCAAAAACCAAAAAACAAACAAACAAAAACACTAAAGAAAACTTAAATTATCTGTAATTGAAGTTATTGAGTTGAGTGTTATTTTCATTGCTTTTGCCCTTGACCATCATGGTGCTTGTCCCCATTGTGGAATTTTCTACATGCTACCTCTTTTCTGGCTGTTACAGCTTAATTTTAGGATAGACCTCTCCATGCCCTCACATCTCATCCAGTAAGGGAAGCAATTTAACCCTTTTGTTCTCAGAGATAAATGAATTCATATCTAACCCATAAATGTAAGCTGTTACTTTATTTTCTGTCTTCTTCTAAGTCAGACCCTGGAAGATGGACTCCATATCTAAGTCTCCAATGCACTGTGAGTATTCACCACAGAGTAATAATGGAAATGTTCATGTACAGCAAGTATATGCTAAGTGCTTGGGGGAAAACCTGGAATTTAGTTTTAAAAACATTGTTTTACCTTTGTGTAACTTAGAGCACAAAGAGAAAGTCATTATATTCATGTTTCCTCTGTAGGACCACCTTTGTTCTAGATTTGTTCTAGATTTGTCCTGCATGTCTGCTCACAGATATGGAGAGGGACTAGACGTCACAAAGATGTTTTATTTGATGTCTATGAAGTTTAAGTTTTTTTCTTCTCAATTACAAATAACACTGTTCACTCATGGATTGCTTTCCCATTAAGCAAACAAATTATAGGCAATCTATGGATTCATCTTTTATAAAACAAATGCTAGAATGTTTTATCTGTCTCTAACTAGTTTTTCCAAAGAGAAGTTTCTATATTTCACCCTCTCTTTGCCACTGCTGGGTCTTTCCAGGTTTGTTCTTCTTTTGGCTTCTGATTGTCAGTTCAATTTTTCCTAATTTCTAAAAAGAATGTTCTTGGAAGCTTCCCTGACTGTAGGCAGAGTTGGAAGGAATAATGAGAGAATAAGGAAAAGGATAGGGGCATCAATGGAAGACGCTACTCACTCCCTGTTAGTGTACCAATGAAGAAACCAGAACCATAAAAGGAGGGAAAAGGAAATGAGTTCAAGCAGAAAAAGGAAATATTTAAAGTCAACATACTAATAATTTTCATATGTTTGAATAGGAATCATTAGGCAAGAGTGTAGATTTGTCCTTGGGCTCTATCTTACAGAAAATTGAGCAACTGTAGTGATTTAAGATTAATAAAATAAATAACTACTGAAAAATTCTGTTGTTGACAGACATGATTGATTTTTAAAGCATATCCTTAATTTCATAATCAGGAGGTCCCTTGCCTATGTCAAAGGGCAATATGTGAGTGTCAGAGAGGACACCCCATCTTACAAAGCAGATCAGATCAGTCAGCTTTGCTATGACTGGTTAAGAATTTGAAAGAAGAGGAATAGTGAACAGAGATAGTCAACATGAGAAACCACGTTTGGGATTTTGTTACCCACAAATAATATTACATCCCACAACCCCTAAATTTTAAACTTTACTTTGTTGCTCAATAGAGAAACAACCTGTGAATAAGAGTCATAAAATGAGCTTTCTGATTCCTAAGCTTATTTGATCCCTGACCTCCAATCCATGAGATTATTTGTCATTGTATCTCTTCTTATTACTTGTTGGAAGAGTCAGAATTAGCAATGGGGAAGTATCCCTCTCTGCCCATTTTCAATTACCAGAAGATTTAGCAGGCTTTTGGAGACTCTGCTCATCTTTGCTGCCCTGCAACCTACTCAGTTGGTCTCTTTTATCTTCTTCTGGATGTTCTACTCCCAGCATGCCACACTGCACTGTCTAAATAAACCCCTAAATCTAGCTTTTGTGTCCTGTTAATCCTTTTATTTCCTAAATCTTATTTAATCCAAAAGGCTTCCTTTCATCTCTCTAACTGTCCACAGGGTCACCATCACATCTTACCAGCAGACTTGCAAAAGCTGGACAGAGCTGAAAAGCTTCTCAGAATCTCCTGATTCTCATTAGATTTCAAGCAGGAAGGCCTCACTTGGCTGGGCCTGTGGCTTTTTGTGACATATCTGTGCAAGGTCCTGCCCACACAACCAAATCATCCACTTTTCTGAGATGTTCCAGGATTGGGAAAGAAGAGAAGAGGCTGTGTTTCTGACCTCAAGCACAGGGCTAATAAGAAATATTAAACAATCCAGGAAACTAAAATTGACTCAAAGAAATATAGAGTATTTCACGTTAATTGATTATATTTTGTCTAATTTAAATAAAGATAAGCTTTGAGTATGAAGGAAAAGTAACAGCTTCTTTACAAGGGCTTTTTCATGCTTCAATTTAGAAAAACAAAAATACAAACCTCTAATTAAAAATGCTTAATACATATACACATTCATTCTTGTCGATCTGCCTGAAGCTATATAACCTATAATTAATATAGAATTTAAGCATAACTGTCTAAAGCATAGGGTGGGATATTATTTTTTATTTGTTTATTTTTCTGTTTTTGTTTGTTTGGTTTTGTTTTTGGGTCACACTCAGCCCGCTCAGGGATTACTCCTGGCTCTACACTCAGAAATCGCTCCTGGCAGGCTCAGGGGACCACATGGGATGCCGGGATTCGAACCACTGACCTTCTCTGCATGCAAGGCAAATGCCACACCTTCATGCTATCTCTCCGGCCCCAGACTTGATATTGTTTAAGTACAATATTTTACTTGCTGATAAAGTTGATGTCCCAGAGGTTAAATACTCCTTGATACAGAGTAAAACACTTTTTATGGTTCCCTTTTCATGATTGTTTTGCAAAGGGAAGCATTTAGAGGTTTGTTTTTTGTTTTTTGTTTTTTTTTTTTTTTGCTATGGGATAAAAATGACAGTTGACCTATTTATTTTCTTGGTAGTTCCTTAAAAGTATATGTAATAGACTTCACCCTAAGCCTTGATTTTTATATAAAGAAAACAACCACCAGCACTCTGCTTAAAATCACCAGTAACTGGGGCCAGAGATATCCCAGACATGGCACTTGCCTTTCACACAGCTGACCCAGTTTCAATTCCTGGCATACATAAGATACCCTGAGACCCTCAAGAAGTTATCCCTGAGAACAGATCTAGGAATAAGTCCTGAGTATTATTAGAGGCCCCAAAATTAAACAAAATAAAAAAACTCAGTAGTATTGATGTGCTGAATCAGAGAAGGAGAGAAAAGCATAAAGCATCTTAATTGGATTTAACAATCATCCCATATATCTTAAGGAATAGAAAGAGATCCTATTAAATTTATTATTTTTATTTAGATATAATTGACATCAATAAACATTTAAAGAAAAAGTGAAAGTGTTTCCATAATGTGGTTTCTGAGACTGCTCTAGCCTTGGTGTTGACTTATCTACCATCAAAGTTAGTTCTAATTAATTTTTATGGGATAGTAATCTGGGATAACCTATATATAGAGAGGACACAATAAAACATTTTATTTTGGTGACTAGGGAATAAATGGCCACTCCCAAAGATACTCAGCCTACTAGAGTTTGGTGTTTAGGTCCAGTGATGCTTTGGGGTTCACCAAGACTATGACTGGTGGTTCACTGGGAGAGTGAGAGAAATGCAGGGTCAATGATTACTTTTATGAACAGAAATACTACAGAGTAACTTGATTCTATACTTCTATAGGAAAATTGCTTATGTAATTTTTTGTTTGAAGTTTCCTTAACTTATTGACAACATTAAGAAAGTACTTTTGAAAGAAGAAAAAAAATAAAGAACTTTTGGGGGCCGGGGAGATAGTTCAAATAATTGGAGCACATCTTGCAGATTCAAAGCCACATAATTAATCCAGACATTTCTTTACTCTCAAAACGCTGTTATGTATTGCTATAGTAGTCTTCAGAATGGCTAGATCTGAGCACTAAATCATCTGGCCCAGTTATTGAGCATAGTTTTTTTAATAATTAATTTTACTTTATCCCGGTTATTGTCTGAGAACAGACCTACTCTATTACCTGAACCACTTATTTGATTAAATTAAATTATGACTTTCATGGCATTCACTTCAACAATGTGAATGAAAATAAGATTTGTCTTTAAATAACTTACTGTCTTAAAAAAGAGAAAGAAAATCCAGAGCGATAGTACAGTGGGTAGGGTACTTTCCTTTCGCATGGTGATCTGGCTTCAACCTTCAGTATCCCATATGGTCCCCAGCACCCACGAGGAGTAATTCCCGAGTTTAGAGCCAGGAGAAATTTCTGAGCATTGCCAGGTGTGGCCCCAAAACAAAACAAAACAAAACAAAACAAGAAAACAAAGAAAAAGAGAAAGAAGGTAAGCACTCACATGAAAATGTATTAAAACACAATGACAACAATCTATAAACATGTATCTACATATAATAACTGGCACAAATAAACACCAAGTGGAAAAGGGTTTTTGTTCAAGGAATTTGAGCAATTGGGAGCCTTTCCTAAATCCCAGAACATTTAGTTTGAGCAAATCAACCCTTCCAGTCTGGCACAAAGGAAAGCCAGATGTGGTATGGGAATCATTTAGAGAGGAGGGCTCTTTGTCCTTGAGTGTCCTCTCATGTAACCTAATTAAAGTTCCCTGCTCTAGGCAGTTGCATCCGGGGTGCTGACTTCTCTGTCCTGGGACCACATCCAGTGCTTTCTTTTGGGCACGTGGCACCAATACACACAAATGCACATATCACATGGCCAGAGGCTAGGAAAGAGGGTATCCAGAGAGAGCTTCAAAGATCTCCATGCTTGAACTCCAAAGAGACTTTTGTTGCTAATTGTCCTCAAAATTTCCACAGAAGTATGCCTGACATAAAAAGCAAAGCATTTTTATTGCCAGTAATTTTCAACTTTATTAGTGCCAATTTGTAGCTCAGTGCTACAATAAATAATGTATGGCTGTCCTTTGAAGGGAAAACATTCATTTTCATCAATAGAATGTACTTAAAGTTATTTTGTTATAGTGTTATTTAAATATCTACAAACATCAAACTACCACAAATACATCTTATTTTTTGAATTAGTGCTACTTCCTGTAGATGACAAGATTAAAGTTTTTATTTGGGGGGAAGGGGTTTGGGGTCACACCTGGCAATGCCCAGGGGTTACTCCAGGCTCTCTGCTCAGAAATTGCTCCTGCAAGCTCGGGAGACCATATGGGATGCAGGGATTCGAACTACTGTCCTTCTGCATGCCAGGCAAATGTCCTAACTCCATGCTATCTCTCCGGCCCCAAGATTAAAGTTTTTAGTATTAGGTAGGATGACAGCCCAAAATGAAGTCAGGCTGATTTTATGTAATTGAGTCTGTATGATTCTGAGAAATATACCTATTACAATATATTCAAGTATATACAATAATATTTAAAATGGAATTATTTTTTTATATTACATCTTACTAATTTGGGGTTCTTGTAGGAAACAAGTAAAAATAGTGTAGGAACCACCATATTTCTTTAAGTTTATAGCTCTTTATTTTACAGCATATGTAAAATGTGCTGTAATATATGTACATCTCTGTGCCCTAAATCTTCAATGCAATCTTCTGCAGCAGCAGTTATTAACACATTGGGGGTCTGAGAATGATTAAAATTTTGCCTATGCAAATTAATGCTAATTGCTTCTTTGGTTAATTCCATCATTTCTATGGGAATATCTTACTTTTGGATAAAGGGGAAAGCCTGCAATGGGATGTAGGACTTTCCACTATATATACTTCTCAAAAGCAAAATAAAAGACACACCAGAGGACTGCAGGAAAGCACAAACTTTGAGACTGAATGGAACCTAAATCCTACCTCCATCTCTCAAGCAAAATATAAACTCCAAACTTCAATTTTTATATTTGTAATATGGAGCAGATCAGAATGTCTGATGAAGTATGAGAAACTGCCCACATGTTCTCTGAGAGAGTGGACTATAGAATATGCCATTTTCAACTTGCAGGCTTCCTTTTTTCTGCAACATGACATGAAATAAATGTTAGAATACTGTTCTATCCTATGTCTATTTGTCCTTGTGCCATGCAATGTAGTAAGCAAGGTTGACATAGCCAGGACTCAAGCCCTAATGAAAATCAGATGGATTCCAGAGTTTGACCCCCCATACACACTTAGTTAATGTTGGAACAGCTGTACTCAACAAGGCAAAGACTCACATGTGAAGGTCAGACAGTGAAGAGCAGGATGGAAGACAAGATGAGCAAGAAAATAAAGATGCTCCTCTTGAATATTTCCCTGCTCATGTTTAATAAGGGGAATGTTTGTAGGGTATTTTTGTTATTTATAGTAGCAAACTTCTTGATAATTTTCAATTTGTTTTGGGAGGAGGCCACACAGTTAGGGTTTACTCTTTTTTTTCTTTTTTTTAAGAGTTTACTCTTGGCAGTGCTTAGAAGACCATATGCAGTGCCTGGGATTGAACCAAAATTGGTGCATGCAGGGCAAGTACCTTAACAGGTGTGTTATTTCTATATCCCTCTACTAATAATATTGGATAACATTGGCTTATAGTATAAGACATAGATGATTATAAAAATATGTCTATGTTCACTACATTATGTTCACTACTTTAAGTTCTATTTCCATAAATCACCATATTGACTCTTTTTACATGATTTACCCACTCCTTTACTTCCTTCCCTCTTGATTGATTCTTTTTTTTCTTTGAATTAAAATGATTTTTGTTTTATTTATTCCAATGTTGTATTTCCTTATCCTTCATATATTTAAAATCACATGGTATTTGTCTTTATCTGACTTATTTTACTTAGCATAATAGTTCTTTAGTTCTATCTATGTTTCAACTGACAGGATTTTATCTTTTTTATGGCTGAGTAGTATTCCATTACATGTATGTATATGTGCACACACATACCCATGACTTCATTTTGTTAATAGGCACATACGAAGTCTTTTCTTTTGGCTATTGTATGTTGTACTTCAATTAACAAAGGGCTGCATCTATCTCTTGTATAATATATATAATAATATATATTATATAAATATAATTAAATAAATTATAATAACATATCTTTGAATAACATCTTTATGTAAATATTCAAAAGTGAAGTTGCTGATAATATACTTTTTCTATCCTTAATTTTTTTGTTTGTTTTTGGGCCATGCTAGACTATACGCAAGAAATACTCCTGGTTCTAAACTCAGGAATTATTCCTTGTGGGCTCCAGGGGACCATATAGGATGCCAGGGATCAAATCTAATTTGATGCACATGCAATACAAATTCTCTCCCTACTGTACTATCACACTGGCTCCTATTATTAAATTTGGTTAATGACTATCCACCTTATTTCTGTAGTGACTGCAACCATTTATAATCCTTCTCATGAGGCGGCTTCTATTCCTATCTATGTACAGTGTTCCGTTTTCTTCACATCCTCACCAACACTTATTACTTCCTGTCTCATCAGTCATACTCAGTTTCACAGGTAAGATATGACATCTCTTTACAGTTTTAACATGTATTTTGTGGGACAAGTGTGATTCTAAATATGATGATAAGCATCGGGAAGGTGAGGTGTTTATGATCATATAGCATCATGATGTCTTTGTCCTTAAAACCCTTGTCCTCAAAACAATCCTGAATGTCCTTCCAGATGCTAGTTTACAAAAGTTCAATAACTTCTCAAGCTTGCACAGTTGGAAATGGAGATAGAGAATTTGAAGCCAAGGGTGAGACTAGCTAAACAGCTGCTCAAACCATACTATAATGTTTTCTCTGTTCTTTTTCTTCTTATCTTAAAAGTATTGTGTTCTGGAAAACCGGCTATACTCAAGTACTGTGAAAAGCAGGGTTCCCTACTTGTGACATCAGGCTGGGAATCCCTGCAAATCCACGCCTGCCTAGAGTGGCCAACTACAAAGAACTGTGAGTGTGTCTTCTCTTTGTGTTTATCTTTTGCTTGCTGCCCTCCGAACTCGCGGGAGTGAGCCATCTTGGCTAAAAAAAAAAAAAAAAAAAAAAGCGCGGCCGCTCTGCTTTGCTACGCGGCTGCGTACTCTTTCTAAAGTAAGAACAACATCGCAACAAGAAGAGAGAAAATCACACTAAGGACTGTGCTGGACAACTGAAGCCCAACATTTCTCTCTGGACTCTCTTCCCTGCTGTATGCCTAGGCCCAAGAATTGATCCTTTGAGAGGCCTCATCCACAGAGGACTCCACTACCTTGTAGGCAAATCGACACACCCAGAAAGGGCGGAACCAGAGGAGTGTGGCTACCCACATCATCTAAGCAATGAACACTACCACAACACGTAGAAAAACACACAATACAAGTGTGACAATGGGCAAACAACGCAGGCCAGCGTCAGACATAGAGAACGAGGATGACAATTCAGATGACCAGACAACGACCAACGAACTAATCAATCTCTCAGATAAGGACTTTAGAAAAGCAATATGGAAGATGCTGAAAGAACTCAAAGAAACCATGGACCGACTTCAACAGAACACTAATAAGAATCAAGAAAACATGATGACAGAAATCACAAAACTCCAAACTGAAATAACATGTCAACTAACAGTCCTGAAAAACTCAGTAAATGAATTGAATGAAAAAATGGATAACCTCAACACCAGGGTAGAAGAAGCTGAGAATAGAATTGGTGCTTTGGAAGATGAGATAAATAACAACTTCATACAGCGGGAGAGATTGGAAAAAAAAACTTAAAAAAACGAACAGAAAGTGGAAAAAATAGACAAAGAATGGGAACAGATGAAAATAGAAGTCTATGATAAGATCAACAGAAACAACCTAAGAATCATAGGAGTCCCAGAGACACAGGAAGAAAATGTCCAGGAAAAATCAACGGTCATGAACATCATAAAAGAGAAACTTCCAGAGCTAAAGAATACATGTGATCAAATCCTGCATGCCCGAAGAGTACCAACCAAAAGAAACCCAAGAAAAAATACTCCAAGACACATCCTAGTCACAATGACGAATCCCACAGATAGAGACATAATTCTGCAAACAGCAAGATCAAAAAGGGAAATTACATTCAAGGGAGCATCCTTGAGACTTACAGCAGACCTGTCACCAGAAACACTCAAGGCCAGAAAGCAGTGGTGGGATATTGTGACAAGACTGAATGAAATGAATGCTTCACCTAGAATACTGTACCCAGCAAAACTCACTTTCCGGTTTGACGGAAAAATACATAGTTTCACAGACAAAAAACAACTCAGA
>PVKC010014617.1:0-22049 GCA_004027635.1 Crocidura indochinensis | reverse complement strand
GTCTTTTTTTTTTTTTTTTTTGGTTTTTGGTTTTTGGGTCACACCCGGCAGTGCTCAGGGGTTACTCCTGGCTCCATGCTCAGAAATTGCTCCTGACAGGCACGGGGGACCATATGGGGCACTGGGATTCGAACCGATGACCTTTTGCATGAAAGGCCAACGCCTTACCTCCATGCTATCTCCCGGGCCCCATATTTTTTCAATTAAATGATCATCATGTAACTTCTTTAGATGGGTCCTGCCCTGCTAAGTCTCATAGAGTTTATGTAACATGGTTCGAAAGTGCTAACTTTCAAGATTTTGATTTACCTATAACACTAATCTGTGATAACGCCGACATGTGTTATATGGCGTTTGAATTATATAGGGTTTTGACTATTTGTTGTGATATGTTGTCTCTGATCTCAAACATGTCTTTTATTCTTCAATCTTAGCTTATTTTAAACTACAAATGAGACTTAGGTGTCTGCCAGGAAAAAAATAAAACAAAGTACCAGCTGTTCTACAGTCCTGAGCTCCTCAGAAAAATGAAAAAGTGACAGATTATACATCCTGGCATTTTCTTAAAGAGGGTAACTAGGTCTTCATTGGAAATGTGTTGGAATTCTCAAGAATACCTTGCTTACAAAAGCAATGCTAGAATTGACGGGGTATTTTGTTTTAGTTTTTTAGAATTTTTTGAATTTACAATTTAAATGTAAGCCAGAGCCAGATTTTAAAAATGCCTTATATTTTTTCCTTTATAAATATTTTAGATTTTTTTAATTTAATTTAATTTTATTGAAACCATTGTGATTTACAAACTCCTTCATAGCTGGGCTTCAACATAGAATGAATCAGGGCCAATATCACCACCAATGTTGACCTCCCTCCAACAATGTTCCCTGAGTGCATCCCATACCAATCCCTGCTGCCCCCAGACTGCCAGTATAACAGGACCCCCAAATCCCTTATTTTTAAACAATTATTGTATCAGTCTAGAATGAATGCCTAGCTTGTACAATCAAATGTTATATTATTAATATTCAGAAATTAAGTTATCTTCAGGAAATTCAGGAAAATTCAGGAAAATCAAATGTATTTTGGAGAAAATAAAATAGTAAAGGGAAGATATGGCTATTATTTGCTAATACTTGAACTAAATTTATTTTACTACACATTGCATTATTGAAGCTCTAACAGACCATTATCACTTTGAGTGGTACTTTAAGCATTGGCTAGATCATTGTTCTAATTCTTGATTATGTCTCTCATAGACAAACTGAAAATTAGCGTTGGTTTATATAAAACACCAAAATCATGTATGCAAATTTATAATTTAGCAGAGATTCTTACTCTCATACTTTCTTCTTTAACTAGTTTTCTGTTCTTGGAATCATTGTTTTCAATTCTTGACTCCCAACCTTTCCCCCAAGTAACACTTACCTTTCAGTCATGATTATTTCCTAGTGATTTTGCCACATTTACATCAAAATTCATATTAATGTTTCATTGACTATAATAAGAATAATATCTCAGCTGAACATTTTCCTTACCTTGCATTTAACTTTATGCTATATCCTCTTAATTATACTGAAATTATTTGTGACTACTCTTCCACAACTTCGTTTTCTTTCCTCATTTCGCTTATGGCTGCATGTTCAATTACACCTAACAAAGCTTGACAGTGTTTCAGTACTCATGTATCCGAGTTGCTGTGGTCACTCAAGCTGCATTATCCTAGTCAGAATTTTATTTTAAAATTGAATCGAATCTTATACATCTCCTTTTTAACTATGGTATATTCTATTCATTTAATTCTTTCCTTTAGACTTACTGTCAATTCCTTATCCTAAAATGACTGATCTCTGAATTTATTCCTGTGCTCCGAGCAATTCCATTCTGAGTTACTCTGCTTCTACCTGAACTCTAATTATGAAAGAATATTCTGAGTAAATGTCACTTGGTAAAACAATCTTTGACTTATAAAGCACCATTATACTGTGTAAGTATTTTTAGCTACCAGCTGTGCAAGCAATAAGTAAGAGATTTTGAAGTGCTAAAAATATTTGGGATGTGTCAAGTGGGAGTTGGCAAATACCCTGGGGTGAAAAAGCCCTTAGATATGATACATCTGGCACACAATTTTAGGATGTCCTATTTTTAGTTTGTATTTGGTTTCTCAGATATCCAGGGGTGTTTCCCTGACAGAAAATCAAGACTGACAGAA
The DNA here is from genome assembly GCA_004027635.1 of Crocidura indochinensis. NCBI lineage: Eukaryota > Metazoa > Chordata > Mammalia > Eulipotyphla > Soricidae > Crocidura > Crocidura indochinensis. The sequence continues at coordinate 19,840 of PVKC010014617.1, read as the reverse complement.
ATGCCTTTAGTGAACAAGGTAGTCTGAAGTTTTGTGCCTCCCTTCCAAGTTAAACAGTCATGGTAACAGACAATTAGTTTTGAAGTACAATTTCTAAAAAGCTGGAAAAATGCTACAATACATAATATTACATTATGAATGTTAAAACATATGTAGTATTACAGCTTTTTGGGGGTTTCGTTAAGCTCCACAAATTATAACTGCTGTTATTGTTTTCTTAGTTGTTTTTATTTGATACATTTGATAAATTTTCCAGCTACTTGTTTTTCTGGTTGATTCACTTTTGGCACCTTTATTTGATATAATGTATTAAACCATAATGTCATAAATATTATTTAGTAAAAAGTTAAAACCCAAAGAAACATTTTGTTTTATCTTTTCTTCTATACCTAACATTGCCAATTCTGTTTCTTGATTTCTAGTCTCAATTTGAGTGTCATATTGAAGACTTAGAAAAGTTTATCAGATAAAGAGCATATAATGAAAGTTTCTATGATCATTTGTAGAAATTCATTCCACAAACCTCCTGAATCAATGAGAATTGGGTTGATTTTCGGAAAGAAGTGAATGATTTCATACGTAAAGATGCAGTAAGAAACAGTGAAAGTAGTAAAAAAAACATCTTAATGAATATCCCCTTTATTATTAGTGCATTTTTAGAGTTCTAAAAATAACTGGGTTAAGTGTTTCAAACTTATAAATGTTTATTAATGTATATCAACTGAAAGATGACTTTATCATCAAGTCATCAAGATATCTTAACCCAGATCTATCTACTTTTGCATCACTCGTGCTATAGCTTATTAAAACACTGTATATTTTTCTTTATTGTGTTGGATCATTTTTATTCATTCATTCCTTTGTTTTGGGGTTACACCCAGCAGTGCTCAGTGGTTACTCCTGGCTCTGTGCTCAGAAATCACTTCTGGTAGGCGCAGGGGACCATTTGGGATTTTGGAATTCAAACCTCCTTTGGTCTTGGATCGACTGTGTACAAGGTAGAGGCCCTGCTGCTGTGCAATCTCTGCTCCCTGTTGTATCTTTTATGGTTTTTGTAAAAACAACAGGATCCAGAGTGTGTGTCTGTGTGTGTGTAAATAATATGCTAGTTTGACTTCATAGACATGAGATTCCACTTTCTCCTTGTGGTAGTAATGAGTTTTTGTAAATATTTATTGATTCAGTCTGAAAAGAGAGTATATTATTTGGCAAAAAAATTATATTGTAACCAATATGTTTTGGGGATTCAGTTACAATTCTATCACAATAATCATATATCAAATTAAAATATTTAAATTTTGTTGCAATTCTGCTGTAATTTTCCAATGACTTGAGTGTGTTAAATTCAACTTATTTAAAAATCATAACTCTATCTTATTATTTATTAATATAAGCTATTTAAATCTATTGATAGTGTAATATTTTTCTCACAAAATACACCTATTTGGGATTCACCTCAAAGAAACTGCAGAAAAATTTATGTTTGGGATCATTTAAGTGTAGCTATAGCGTATCCATATAAATATCCCAGATATTCTAAAATTATTATATATATTCTTTCTTTTTAATTTATTATTTAATTTGGGGCTAGATTTGGGAGTGCAGAATGGCTATTTGTGGTTCTGTGCTCAGGACATTGAACCAAGGTAGTCTGTATTCAGTGTAAATGCCTTATCTCTGAATTATATATTTGACCCCAGTATATTATTCTATATAAAGCTTATTAAAAGGTTATTTAACACTGTATAGATAACATAGGTGTAAGGCACTTGTGTTTCGTGCCTCTGATGTGGTTATATTCTTGAGTACCTCTGAGTACTCCTGCCCCAAAGAAGGTCCTTAAATCAAAGATTTATTTTTCAGGATTCACTGATTGAATTGATTGTAACATTTTATATGTTACATATAATTATTTGTTTTGGATTTAATTTTAAGTCAAAAAAGTCTCAAGTTTTAGTACATTTAAAGCAGTAGACTGAAGAGAAATGTGTATGATTCTCTGCTTGTATATAGTCGAAATAATTATGAATCAATAATTATGAATCAATAATGACATTTGGCAAGTGATAAATAACATCTCTGAAGAGAATTGAAAGTTGTTTCTATGTCAGATTTTATCACAAATAGCCAGCAAATCTCTGACAATTTAAAAGACAAACAATTCTATCTTACCTGTAAAATAGAAAGTTATTGACAAGAAAATATATCTTTTAAAACTAGTCATTATTTTCTAGTTGAACAAGTATCTTGATATAAATTTGAATTTGCATTCTAAAAAATGTCATATTTTGTGTAAAACGCCTTGAATTTGTGTCTCTTGAATTATCTTTGTGATTCATGTATTGACCTTTCATTACTATTAAAGTGAATTATGGGGAGTATATGCATGGTTGAATTAAGACACTATGTTTTGTGGTACTTGATTAGAGAGAAAGGGATAGTTAATGGCCTACCATACTGGCCTTTAATGGATTGTTTAAAAGAGCATCCACTAGGAAAAAGTCAACTTTTATGATTCTATCATTAATGATGCACAAAATAAATTAAGAAATAGAAATAGAGAATATACTTTCCATCACACAGAATCATAGAGGCATTTGTTTATATGATTGCTCTATCTATGAGATAATGCAAACGCTAAAAAATATTTTTTCTAAAGAAAATGTTCCCTTGTCATGAGTAAATAATACATTCTAGTCATCACTACTCATCATATTAACTTTTAAGTCAGTAATTTAGGAACTAGACCCAAACATTCATCAGTCGGTGGCTTCCACATACCTCTCCACTTTGTCAAAAGCTCTGTGGAATTTGGTATTTGGTTTTGCTTCAGTCAGGACACATTTATAAATATATTTGTTGCAGGAGTTACAAATTCATATTTCTAGTGAAAAAAAAACTCATGCTTAGAAACTATAGTAATCTAATGGGTAGTATCAGGCATGACACTAATTTATTAAAACTTAAAATTTCTTCTATATAAGTAATTATTTTTATTAATATATTTATTTAGACATCTTTATTACAAATATTATTGTAGTTGAATTTCAGTCATGTAAAGAAAAGCCCCCTTTACCAGTGCCACATTTCCATCACCAATGTCCCAAGTCTCCTTCCTTCCCACACCACCCCTGCCTGTATTCAAGGCAGACTTTCTACTTCCCTCATTCATTTACATTGTTATGATAGTTGTCAGTGTACTTATCTCTCTAACTATACTCACCACTCTTTGTGATGAGCCTTATGCCATGTGCTAGACATTTCAGCCCTCATCTCTTTTGTCTCTGAGAGTACTTACAAAAATGTCTTTTATTTTTCTTAAAACCCATAGATGAGTGAAACTATTATGCATCTATCTTTCTCCCTCTGACTTATTTCAATAAGCAAAATAGATTTCATGTACTTACGTGTATAGGAAAATTTCATGACTTCATCTCTCCTGATGCTGCATAATATTTCATTGTATATATGTACCATAGTTCTTTGGCCATTCATCTGTTGAAGGGCACCTTTATTGTTTCCAGAGTCTGACTATTGCAAATAGTGCTGCAATAAATATAGGTGTGAGAAGGGATTTTTGTATTGTATTTTTGTGTTCTTAGGGTATATCCCTAGGAGTGGTATAGCTGGATCGTATGGGAGCTCAATTTCTAGTTTTTGGAGGAATCTCTATATTGCTTTCCATAAAAGTTGGACTAGAAGGCATTCCCACCAGCAGTGAATGAGAGTTCCTTTCTCTCCACATCCCTGCCAGCACTGATTGTTCTCATTCTTTGTTATGTGCATCAATATCTGTGGCGTGATGTGTTACCTCATAGTTATTTTGATTTGCATCTCCCTGGTGATTAGTGATGTAGAGCATTTTTCATGTGCCTTTTGGCCATTTATATTTCTTCTTTGACAAAGTGTATGTTCATTTCTTCCCCTCATTTTTTGATGGGATTAGATGTTTTTATTGTAAAGTTCTGTCAGTACCTTGTATATTTTAGATATTAGCCCCTTTTCTTATGGGTATTGGAGAATAGCTTCTTCCACTCAGTGAGTGGCTCTATTATCCTGGGCACTATTTTCTTTGAGTTTCAGAAGCTTCTTAGCTTATTTCTCATCTGTTTTTCTCTGCTTCCACTTGTTTGGAGAATGCTGTTTCCTCCTTAAAGATGCCTTTAGTCTCAATGTCATGGATTATTTTACCTATATATTGTTCTATATACCTTAAGGTTTCAGGTATGATATCAAGGTCTTTAATCCATTTGGATTTTACTTTAGTAATTGATGTTAGCTGGGGGGTTGAATTTGCTTTATTCTGAAAGTGGCTAACCAGTTGTGCCAACACCACTTGTTGAAGAGGCTTTCCTTGCTCCATTTAGGATTTCTTTCTCCTTTATCAAAGCTTAAGTGATTGTGTGTCTGGAGAATATTCTCTGAGTACTCAAGCCTATTCCATTGATCTGAGTGTCTGTCTTTATTCCAATACCATGCTGTTATGATAACTATTGCTTTGTAATACAGTTTAAAATTGGAGAGAATAATGTCTCTTATATTCCTTTTCCCAAGGGTTGTTTTAGCTATTTGAGTGTGTTTATTATTCCAAATGAATTTCAGAAGTGTTTGATCCACTTCTTTAAGGAATGTCATGGGTATCTTTAGAAGGATCTCATTCAATCTGTACAATGCTTTGGGGAATATTGCCATTTTAATGATGTTAATTCTTCCAATCCATGAGAAGGGTATGTGTTTCCATTTCTGCTTGTCCTCTCTTTTTTTTTTTTTTTTTTGGCTTTTTGGGTCACACCCATTTGATGCACAGGGGTTACTCCTGGATAAGCGCTAAGAAATTGCCCCTGGCTTGGGGGGACCATATGGGATGCTGGGGTATCAAACTGCGATCCTTCCTTGGTGAGTGCTTGCAAGGCAGACACCTTACTTCTAGTGTCACCTCACTTTTTTTTCTAGCGTATCCTCTCTTTTTTCTTAGAGCAAGGTTTTATAGTTTTCTTTGTATATGCCCTTTATGTCTTTAGTCAAGTTGACTCCAGGATATTTAAGTTTGTGTGAATTTAATGTGAATGGGGTTGTTTTCTTAATGACCATTTCTTCCCTGTCATTATTGGTGTAAGAAAAGGCCATTGATATTTATCTGTTAATTTTGTAGCCTGCCATTTAATATATGTGTATTTCCACTACTCATGGAAGATAATCAGAAAGCTAAGTTACTCCTAAGTGGTTCATGACAGCATGATACATATATTTTCCAGCTAAAAACATTTTTGGATAAATTAAAAACATATGTGAGGATATCAGAAAAAGCAATAGACAGGTTTGACTTCTATGTGAATTTAAGTTGTTGCCTTCTCTAATGATGATCCTGAGAAAGTCTTCTTCCACCACAAATGGAGATTTCCCTTCACTTACAAATGGAAAACTTCCCTATCATCAGTGTAAATGTTATAAATGTAGATGTTTCTTTTAAAAAAGAAATGCATATTCTGTTTTCAGAATTTTTTCTGTGTCTTACTTTAAAAGAACCAATTTAATATAACTATCTTAAAGAGATATATTGCAGGCAGTATATTTTATTTTCTTCTTCTTTGTGGGGCTTAATATCAGGTTTACTATCCCTTTGTTCCTTGGGGTGGGGAAGAAGGAAAATAGAGCAGGAGGTGAGGGTACCAATATTATTAGAGATTACAGCAGTGGAAGTTTGCGTTTTTTACTTCCACCTTTGCAGGTATAAAAGTATATGTATGGGATAAGAGGGCATTTTTCAGAGGGTCCCACAAAGTAGCAATTATAATATAGATTCCCATATTAGTGGTCTACCTCTTTTGTGGCTTTTTATAGAAAAGAATAGACTTGTTTTTGTCCTTTTCTGTTTGAACCCACTGACTTTTTTGTTTTGATGATTCTCCAGCTCCAAAACTTGAATATGCATCTCAGCAAGAAACACACTCTCTTAATGTTCCTTGAATACTGAAATCTTGTGTCAGGCTGTTTCTTATTGGTTCAGTCTCTACATTATTTTTTACTTGCTACAATTACCATTTATATTTTACTAAAGGAAAAGCTTTTATTTTCTTATAAAGTCTATTTTAACACTTTACCAAGAAAATAGAAGTAATTCTAAGAGAACTTTTAGAAATCCCACAAAAAAAAAAACACTTCATCTAACTTAATAGGCACTTACATGCCTGTTCTAATATCCTAGCACAACTATATAAAGAGAAAAATATCCTCCTATTTTTGCATTAGATCCATTCTAGATTTTTTAAAGTTTCCTTTCTAAACAAGATTGCTTTTTAATTCTCTCTATTATTTTTGTAGCCAACAAAAATAATTTCCTGTTTTCCTTCTACTCTACATTTTGTATTAAAGTATTGATTTTAGTCTTTTCTAGACTGAAGTTCCCTTTACAATTACCAACATTTTGCAGCAAGTGGTAGTTGTTAATAACGTGTTGGAAATTCATGCAGTAGCATGCTATAGCAAAGCTAAAGATAGCTGATTTTGTACAAATATATTTTAAAATTAAGTAAAATTAATTTGTTAAATATTGTATGAATAATATTTCTCTGTATATTTCAAGTCTGCTAAATAAGTATATACACTAGTGTATACCTGGGTATATATACTAGTTTCATATGTTCATGTGTATAAGTAAATATTAGAATATGGGTTACTTTTGGAAAATATGGGAAAATTAAGAATAGTTTGAAGATACTTCGCCTAGATCTAAAATAGTTAAGTTATTTTTGAAATATTTAAAAATATTAAGTCCAAGTAGATTTTAAAGTTTTACTTGTTTAAAAATATATTAAAGAAACATTATAGGGGCCAGAGAGATAGCATGGAGGTAAGGCATTTTCCTTGCATATTGAATGTCGGTGGTTTTATCCCTGCATCCCATGTGATTCTCTGAGCCAGCCAGGAGTTGTTTCTGAGCATAGAGCCAGGAGTAACCCCTGAGCGCTGCCAGGTGTGACCAAAACATCAAAAAAAAAAAAAAAAAAAAAAGAAGAAAGAAAGAAACATTACAAACTATTGTGCACAAATAATACATTGTTTTAATATGATATTAACTTTGTATGCTATTATTTCTAGGCAGTTTATATTGGCAATAATCATTTTAGACACCAAATATAAGAAGATATTGTTTTTGTCTTTGTGAAAATTCTTAATGCTTTGAATCATCTTTTATAATTATCAATTATCACTCACCACTATTTTAAAGTGATGTATATTTATATCTCTTTATAAGCAAACTTGTCTTATTTTTGTTGTACTATAACCAGCTAATATACTGCTAACTGTACATTTGGTGCTCAGAAAAACATAAAACAATTCAGTCAATAGGACTCTGATACTTTTCCAAATACTTGCAAATTAATTTGCTCAATTTCATTGTAATATGCAGGATTGAAAGGATGAATGCATCAAGATGGGTAGAGTCAAAAGATTATATTGGGTCTAAGTGTTCACATATTTAAAATATATATAGTTAGGGTCTGGCGAGGTGGCGTTAGAGGCAAGGTATCTGCCTTGCAAGCAGTAGTCAAGGAAGGACCTTGGTTCGGTCCCCCGGTGTCCCATATGGTCCCCCCAAGCCAGGGCCAATTTCTGAGCGCTTAGCTAGGAGTAATCCCTGAGCATCAAATGGGTGTGACCCCCCAAAAAATATATATAATATATATACATATATATATAAATTACTATAGGCATTTTGTCTTGTGTGTGTGTGTGTGTGTGTGTGTGTGTGTGTGTGTGTGTGTGTGTGTGATTTTTTGGGTCACACCTGGCAGTGCTCAGGGGTTACTCCTGGTTCCATGCTCAGAAATTTCTCCTGGCAGGCACTGGGGACCATATGGGACACCGGGATTCGAACCGATGACCTTTTGCATGAAAGGCAAACGCCTTACCTCCATGCTATCTCCCGGGCCCCAAGGCACTTTGTCTTATAAGTGTGATTTTACTCTTAAAAAAGATGTAAAGATGTACATAAAGCAGTTTAGAGCTTAATAATTTAGAGTGTATAAACAAGACCATGGGTGTTAAGGATTAGTTCAGTACTTGAGGGGGTGTATAAGAACTATATATTAAACTGGGGTCTGCTATACATAGACAAGTGCTTTAAAACCTGATACTCTCTTTTCTGGTACTTATAATAAGACTTTAAATAGTTTTTCTTTAATAATATTTTTATTTGAATACCATGATTACAAACATGATTTTACTTGGGTTTCAGTCATAAAAAATAGCCCATTCACCAGTGCAACATTCCTACCACCAATGTCTCCACCACCACCCTCCCCTATCCCCTGTCTGTATTTGAGAAAGGCATTTACTTCTCTTATACATTATTATTGTCATGCTAGTAGTTAGTGTAGTTACTTCTCTAACTGCTCTCACCACTCTTTGTCATGAGCTTCATATCATGAGCTAGTCCTTCTGGCCCTTTGGCCATTATTACTATAATGTCTCTTAATTTTTTTTAAAACCCATAAATAAGTGAGACCATTCTGTCTCTATCTCTCTGCCTCTGAGTTATTTCACTCAACATAAAAGTTTCCCTGCCCATCATATATAGGAAAATTTCATTACTTCATCTCTCCTGATGGCTGCATAATATATCATTGTGTACATGTATGTACCACAATTCTTTAGCCATTCATTTGTTAAAGGGCATCTTGGTTGTTTCCAGAGTGTGGTTATTATAAATAGCACTGCAATGAATATAGGTGTGAGGAAGGGATTTTTGTATTGTGTTTTTGTGTTGCTAGGATATATCTAGGAGTGGTATAGTTGGATCATATGGGAGCTCATTTTCTAGTTTTTTGATTAATCTCCATGTTTTCTATAAAGGTTGGACTAGACAACATTTCCAACTGCAATAAATGAGCATTCCTTTCTCCTCACATCTCAGCCAGCACTGATTGTTGTTGTTTGTGATATGTGCTAGTCTCTGTGGTGTGAGATGATATCTCATTGTTGTTTTGATTTGCATCTCCCTGATTATTAGTGATGTGGAACATTTTTTCATGTGTCTTTTGGTCATTTGTATTTCACTCTTGAAATGCATTTGTAACAATGAACACCCAAGAATTAATAGCTAGAGCAACCCTTGGGGAAAAATATATGGGAGGCATCACTTCTTTCCCCAGTTTTCAATTGTATTACAAAGCTATAGTCATTAAAACAGCATGGTATTGAATACCAGATCAGTGGGATAGACTTGAGTAGTCTGAGAATGTTACCCAGATATGCAATCAATTACTCTTTAATAAAGGGGCAAGAAGTACAAGATTGAGTAAGGAAAGTCTTCAACAAGTGGTGTTGGGACAACTGGTCAGCCACTTGCATAAAATCAATCTCAGACCTTCGTCTAACACCATACACAAAGGTTAAATCAAATTGGGTTAAAAACTTTGATATCCTACCTGAAATCATAGGTATATTGAATGACATGTAGGTAAACTACTTTGTGGCATCGAGAATAAAAGTATAATAAAGAAGGAAGCATCACTCTTCCAACAAGTGGAAACAGAAATAAACAGATGGGATTATATTAAGCTTAGATGCGTCTGCACCTCAAAGGCCATAGTGCCCAAGATACAAAAGCCACTCCAACGTGAGAGAAACTATTCATCCAATACCCATCAGAAAAGGGGCTAAGATCTAAGATATACAAGGTAATAATAGAACTTAACAAGAAAAAAAATCTAAACACATCAAAAAAATGGAAAGAAGAAATGAAAAAAAATTTAGTCTTAAATTTTATGTAATATATGAATTAATCCTTAATAATTTTTTTAATTAAACAATTTTATTCTCCTTTCAAGTGTATTTTTCATTGGCTTTTTATAAGATAACCATTTAGTACTTTATGGTACTATAGCAGATGTGAATTTGCATTGATTTTTAGGCACACTCTTTTTGCAATAGGTTACCTTAATGACATTTTTTACACAGATCAGTATTATGGATGTTTATGTAAATATGTGTGACTCGTTCTGAATGCTAATGTATCCTGCACTTGTTGCCATCTGCTATGTAATAATAACCAAAAATTCCCCTATTCTGTTTGAGTAAATTTTGGAGTGAATAAAGTTGCCTCTCTATGTGTTAATTTGATTTCATTAAACTCTCTTTCTGTTTGTTTTAGTTTTGGGGCCAAGCCTGTTGAACCTCAGGGGTTACTCCTGGCTACGCGCTCAGTAATCGCTCCTGGCTTGGGGGACATACAGGATGCTGGGGGATCGAACAGCAGTCTGTCCGAGGTCAGCTGTGTGCAAGGCAAATGTCCTACCACTGAGCCATCATGCTGACCCCAGATTTTTTATTAAACTCTTTTTTTTTTTTTGGTTTTTGGGTCACACCCGGCAGTGCTCAGGGGTTACTCCTGGCTCCATGCTCAGAAATTGCTCCTGGCAGGCACGGGGGACCATATGGGGCACCGGGATTCGAACTGATGACCTTTTGCATGAAAGGCCAACACCTTACCTCCATGCTATCTCCCGGGCCCCTATTAAACTCCTAATATAAAAATAATTTATCAGGATTTAAGACAATGTATTGTTTCAGAAAATATATTTTTTTATTTTTTAAATTATTTTACTTAAGATTGTATGTTACATAGTTGCTCATAATACAATGCCAATCCAACATAAATATTTCCATCTGTAAAATTCTCTCTGCTATTGTCGCAGAGCCCCATCCAATTTTAAGCCGACCTCCTTGTCAGGCACAAAACAATATTTTATATATTGCTTGTTTACAGATAATTAGTTGTGAAATTATATTTTAAAAACTATAGCAACTAGAAAATTTGTGTAAATTAGTGAATCTCATAGTTTGTGATTAGTTGCTCTTTCTTCTATTTGTTTTGCTCATGATTTCAAATCCATATTGATGTTTAAATTGGTATGTTCCTACTCAGATGACAGTATTGAAAAAAATAGTGTGATTGCACAGCTATGTATGTGGCTACAATGTCCAGGAAATGTGCACATTATTGGCTGGTTTGTGGATTTTTTTGTGGGACATTGTTTTGGCTGCCAAATCTTCTAGAAGTATAAGATGATGGGGAAAGAATACCCGCACTACTCCAAAAAAGTCCCAGTGACATCAGCCCCAATTGTATGTGATTGACTTTGGAAGTAACACGATTTAAACCCATTTTCATTGGGAGAATTCTTCTTATCTCTCTAAGATCTGAAACTAGAATAGTTGAAACTTTAGGCTTGCAATTTTCAGGCATAAGAAATAATATTATTGTTTTGCAGACAAGATCTCCTCATACTAAGTGAAGGGGCTTAATTTTTTTTTATATTGGGCCACACTGGCTGTGCTCAGGGGTTACTCCTGGCTGTATGCTCAGAAATAGCTCCTGGCAGGCTCAGGGGACCATATGGGGCACCGGGATTCGAACCAACCACCTTTGGTTCTAGAACGGCTGCTTGCAATGCAAACACCGCTGTGCTATCTCTCCGGACCCCTTAATTTCCATGTTTATAAAGTGAAAAGTGATTCTCCAAACACCAGTTTATATAGTAGCAAAATGCATAATGTATAAAAAGGTATTGTACCGTTCATCCATATGTTGTGTTATAATATTTGTTATAATATTTGTCTTGTTTATACAATGTGGCAACTTTATTCATATTAAAATCAGTCATGATATTTTGTTTCTTTATATTACAAGGGGCACTAAAATACTCTGCCCATGTTATTATAAATTTGACAAGTGTTTTCTTTTAAAAGTATATTTCAGATGACTCTTCACTTAAGATTGACAACCTAGCATTTTGAATACAATTTTTAAAGAGGAAAATATAAAGAGATTTAGCATATAGCAGAGCTTTTAGCCCTACAGCCTAGGTTTACTTAGGCTACTCAAATAAAATACAAAGTTGTAGAAAGAAAATTATGTAATTGCACACAGAAAGCCAAAAAGGTAGGAATATAACTTTGACTATATTATAGATATAGACTGGTCCTCCAAGGAAAGAGGAGGGATAATCTCAAGACAAGGAGAAGGTGATTCACATGATGAAGTGAAACACTCTGCAATGAGCTATTTACTTGATCATAAAAATAAATTTTAATTTTCGTTTTTGTTGTTTTAGTTTGGAGGCCACAGTGGCAACGTTTGGAAGTTGCTCCCTACAATTCTCAGAGACCATGGGATGTCAGCTGGGATATAAACTGGTACTCTGGGATAATTAGCAGCACTCATTTAGTCTGTTGCTGTATCTCACTGATGCCTTAGAGATAAGATTTTCAGATGGAAATATTATTTTTGATCATGATTCAGTTCTCTTGAAGAACATCCAATTTTTATACTTTTATATAAGTAAATAGTCAAAATTTCTTATTAACTTGCAGATCCTTCATTGAATTCACATGGAAATAATGCATTTTCCAAAATGGCATGTCTACAAGGCCTGTTCTGAAGATGTTGGTGTATCCTATCTCTCACATTAAACACTGACCTTAAGAGGACATTCAACATAATTATCTAGGAGATCACCTTTAAAATGCATTAAATTTTAGCTCTTTTCAAAATTTCTGCACATATTAAAAGACTTAAATACATTTCAGAAATAAAATATCCATTTATTATTCCTGGCACAAAGATTTCAAAATATTTTCATTATAACAATTTTTGTTAAAAGGATTAAAATATAGTGTAAGAGATACTCCACAATAGTCACTCTAAGCAATGTGCTTTGTTGGAAATATTATTTTAACAAGGTTTATATTGAACATAGAACAATTGTCTTTATAATTTTTGCCTGATCTCAATTCATTAAATAACAAATTAAGTATGAATACAAAAAGTTTTGAACTTTATTTCTGTGGCATCCTTATTTATTAATTTTATAGGATATAAAGTCTAGTTTTTGTTTGCTTGCTTAATCATTCTTTTAGAGGATGCATCTCTATGAATTAAGATATGAATAGTATTACCACTGTAATCAAGACATATAATAGTCTCATGAATTCAAATAATTTACTTTGCTTTTTACTTTTATCAGAATGGAAAATATTTTTTATTTCATGTGTATAAAATTTCAACAATTGTATTCGTTAGAATGTTTTAAAAAATAAACCATACAATAAGATCACTATCTAGTCTCTGAAATTATAATTACAATATATTTCCTATTAATTTGTCATTGGTGGAATAGCTCAGTGGTCAGGACTACATGCCTTGCTTGTGCAAGGTCCCCAGTTAAATGCCTCTGCTACATAGTCCCAAATTACTGAATATAGTTCAGATAGTTCTAGAGTACCATTGGTGTTGCAGTATTCTCCAGCACTTCCAGACCTGACCAGCACCACATCACTGGGTCAAGACATTGAGCTATTTGACTTTGTGATTGGCTAAACCAGGCCCTCTGAGCACTGTTAGATGAACACAAAATAAGACAGAGAAACAATACAAAAAATAATATTTTTTATGAAAAATTAAATAAAACTCTCTTAACAGTCCCTTTATGGAAACTTTTGATTGCCTCCCAGTGAATGACAGACAGAACTGTGAAAAACAAATCAAAACTCATACCCTCTCCTTCCATTGGTAAATATATAAAGTTTTGAATTTTGTCTTTTGAATAATTTGTTCATTTCATTTACATTGTCAAAATTGTTTGCATAAGTTTAATAAGAATATTTGTGAATCTTTGTCATTATTAGTGGTCACTTTATCATTTTTATTGAGTTCAGACTAACTAGTCCAAAATTATATTATATGTCAATAAGAAAACAAACTTTTTCTCTCAATACTTTTGGAGAAAATGCTAGATATTAGCATTTCAGGACATTGCTATACTTTTTGAAACCCTGCTTTTAATAATAGTCAAATTAATTTTTGTATCATAAATTATATTAAGCTGATAAAAACAAACAGTAATATTGTATATTCATGCATTATATAATATATAAGTAGTTTTAAAATGGCATTGTCGCTTGGATGCGAAATGTTTCAGGAGTAAAGAAAAATGACCTATCCATATATAATGTTGCTTTATGCACTTTAGATGAATGCATTAAAGAAATAACACTAAATATCTTGATTAACACTTTCCTGACTGCTTTATTCAAGACTTGAAAAATAAAATCAAAGAGCATTAATTTTAATAGTACTTTATGGTAATTTTTGGAAATTCTGTTGAACAGAAATATGTTGAGAGTATATGGGAAAAACTTTATGTCTCTCAAATATAAGGAGCAATTTATATTTTATGTGTTAACATTGGACTGTATGCTAACTTTAATATTATCAAATCTTGTATAGAAAATTCAATAAATTCTGCAAATGTACTCCTTTTCTGTTTTTTTCTTTTTTTTTGCTTGTTTTGGGGCTACATTTGGTGACGCTCATGGGTTACTCTTGGCACTCAGAAATTGCTCATGGCTCAGGGATACAGGATGTTGGGGATTGATAGAACCCGGGTCAGACCTGAATCAGGCATATGCAAGGCAAACACCCTATCTCTGTGCTATTTCTCTGGACCCAAGTGTGCTCTTCTGGTATATTTAATAAATTGTTTAAATTCATATTGTCATTATAATAATGCTGTCTCTAAATAGAAAATAAACTTGAATTCTAAAGATGTTATTGTTTCAGAAATCAATGTATTTTGCTAAGTACATTATATTGTCTATGTCTTGGTATATACACATATAATAACTGATATCTTTTTATCAATATCAATACCTTTTTAAATGTAGTCCTAGTATGGTCTGAGAGCTCAAACTTATTTATTACCTTTATGATTTTAGTGTTATACATGTCTGTGCTTATGGTTTAATCCTGACTCAGTGCTCAGGAATCACTTATGATGGGGCTTAGGGGATCTTACGGGATATGAGGATTAAACATTGGTTAGCATGTGCAAGACACATGCCCTACTTGATGTACTATTTCTCCATCTCCAATAGAAATGCATTTTATTTATAATTTATGTAAATGTATTTGGAAGGATCTTGATTTCTATGATTAAAATTATAAATAAATAGGATTATTTTCACATGTATTTAATTTATCTATATAAATGAATATCTACATTTTCTCTGTACAAATGCATATGCTTATATATATATATATGCAATAAAAGTCTGAGAAAATTTAGAACTATACATTAACTGATGCTGAGGATTGACATTTGGACATAACAAATCAGACATTCACCATCTAACTTAATTTCCAATAGTTTTTAAAATACCAATTAATAAAGTATAGATAAGTCTCTACTTTTTGATATAGTCTAAAATAACTTCTTGGGAATATCTTTTTTAAAATATGAAACCACACTTAAATATATAAAGACTAAAATTGATATTTTTGTATCCATGAGTACATTTCTCTTTATTTTTAATTTATTCCCAGCTGGCAGTGGGTAATATCTCATTCCTGGAATTTTATATCTTGAAAGAAAACTTTGAGGGAATATTCATTTAGTTACAAGCAATGGAGTTCCCAGTTCTGAATGTCATTTTGAGGAGTCCCTGAATGCAGGAGAGATAAATGAGCTTATGCTTTGTCAGACTTTTTAAAGCGCAGTTCCCAAATTGACGGTTCTTCTAAAGTCCTGATTGTTTTGTTGACTTCTCTTTACATTGCAACATGATTTGACAAGGCTTTCTCCACATCTGCACTGACAAAATTGTCACTAGTGTCATTAATATGCATTTATTCTCCTTGTTTTCTACATCTCTTTTGAGATTTTTAGGTAACCAAATTATAATTTAGAGCTCAAATAACATCCATATTTAATTTTATTTTGAAAACAAATGCATTCTTCTAATAACCAAACTTGTGACCAAACTGAAAAAAAGGGCATATTAAAATTCTGTGGTTCAGAAAAGAATAAATTGGGCTTTTTTGTGTGTAATTGGGGTTTGTGATACTCCTTATTTCAAATGTATAACATGATATATAATTTCTCATATATATAATAATTTCCTATTTTTACACTGCTGCAGTGCTCTGGGGTGCCAAGTATATGAGATGCCTGAACAAATCTTGATCTTAAACATGAAAAGCATTCACTCCAGCCATCTTATCTCCCTGGTCTATAAGCTCTTATGTTTTAGTGTTTTTATATAAATGCTTATGACCTGTCCAGGCTTCTATAAATATAACATTAACAAGATTTATATGGCTAAGAACTTTCTCTTACTGATTAATTTTCTTCCTTCAAGTAACATTACATTGTTTCAGATGTGCTTCATTAAATTTTATGTAGATTTTATTCATAATTACCCAAAGAAAATCGTGATCATGACATAAATTATTGACAACAATGAAAACACAGATACAAACTACCTATAACTATTCTCTTAGAGAAGACTGTAAAAACAGTCTTTAAAATATAAAGACTACATATTTCTAAGGGTTCTTATTGAAAATACCTATTTGCAAGAGAAAAGTATGGGTGAACAATAATATTTATATTGATTATGGGATAAACACAGTAACAGAGCAGCAGTGTTCCTCTACTTTTGTGTCTCTGAGCAGGAGAAGTTTGTTCCCTCAGCTGAGAAAAGGCTTCATGTCTCAGCTTAAATTTGTCCTTTGGGAGAGGGGACACTAACCCTTCTTTTTCTCAGGGCTTCCTCCATACTCAGTTTAAGCTGGGTTCTTGCTGCTTTTTTGTCACCTAGCAGGATAAGCCTGTGATCTGTCTGTTTCTCTGTAAAACTACTTCTGTCAAAACAGATTTTTAAATTGTTTCAGTAGTCATTTTTTCATGTTCCTGTTTGCTGTCTTACTATAAAAATAAAATTAGTCCTTCCAGTGAAACAAGGTTTAAAATTCAGAAGTAGAAATTAGTAGCCTTGTTATAAGAGCAGTTTGTTCCTCATGTTAAGTGAAGATTATTTTTTTATATTGCTTAAGGAACTGGAAATATTTTTTCATATAACACAGAATTAACAGCTTTGAACATATGCTATTTACACTATGACCATCGAACTTTGAAATGTGCCTATTAACCTGGCAGGTTGAGAGAGTACAGGAAGGAAACATGGGAAGTTGATACATTCTAAAAAAATAGGACAGATTTCAAACTATTGTATGCCTAAAACACAACTATTAACAACTTTGTAAATAATGTTTCTTTATTTAAAATATGAAATTAATTAAAGTAAAAAAAATTGAACTAGGGTTTCTTTCATGGTCAGAAGAATTGCTTCCTGATGTAGTGTTTATATTTTAGAACTTCAGCATGAACAAAGAAACAATACATCCACTCCCCTTCAAAAACACTTTTATTAAATGTTTGACTTAAAAATGAGACATTGTTTAAATGTTTGATCTTTTGGATATCTGTTTAGGTTATCTTCAACTATATTTTTCACAATGGAGTTTCCATAAATGATATAATTTCAGCCTCAATATTTCAAGAGGAATAATAAGGAATGGAATTATAAATAATAAATAATTTACTTATTTATACTCTTTAGATTTGTCATTTTTTAAAGCAGGTGCTTTCAAGATCATTTTAATTTAGGTATAGTTCTTTTAAGATAATAAATAAATACAATCTGAGAGACTAAGTTTATTACAAAGGATATTTTTCTTTAAATAATTATGTAGTTTTACATTCAAAAATGTATATTTTTTGTGTCTGGGAGTTCATTTTTACTCTATTGCTCAGAACTTCCTGTCATGTTCTATTATTTTAGGCACTTCCCAGCCCTAGTCCTTGGTAGAACAAACACCTCTTTATAAGTTACATTTGCTCTATATAATTGTTATTTCTTAATTGCAAAAGAAGCTAAATTTTACCCTTAAGAAAAATGTATAATTATGTTTTTCTACCGGTAAGTCTTTAAGTCCTTTTAGTACTCAAATTTATTACAAGAAATAGCTAATGAGGTCAGGAGAAATAGTACAAAATTTAGGATATTTGCCTTTCACACAGCTGATCCAGGTTTGATTCCTGGCATCCCATATGGCCCTCTGAGTCTGCCAGGAGTAACTCCTGAGCAGAGAGTCTGGAGTGACTTTGATTGCAACTAGGTATGGGCTCTACACAAAATAAATACCTAGATGATAATGAAAGCAAATATAAAGTAATAAAAATGTATTACACATTCTAGAAATAGACAAAATTTTTTATTTCAATATAGCAAATTAGGGGCCTGAGAGATAATATAGTGGGTAGGGTGACTGCCTTGCACACTTTTGTCTAAAGTTCAATCCCTACCATATTGCATGGCCCCTGAGCCAGGTATGAATGACCTTTTTATGCATAAAAGCATATGAATAAGCATATATATGCTTCTCAAACTGAAATATAATTTTAAAATAAATATTTGTGAATTATGATTCAATTACAAGCATTATGATATTTTTGTTACAGAGAGAATAAATATATCCAATAAAAAACTAAAGAAGATAGAAAATATCTAAAAAATATTAAAATAATAATGACTGATAAGTTTAAAACCTCATGACAGAACTATTCTACAGATCCAAAAACTTAAGAGAACGTAGATATCATAAATTGCAAAATATCTACATAAACTATGTCAGATTCAAACTGTAATTCAAGCTGAAAGAAGAGGACGACATGTGCTCTATCAAAAAAAAAGCAGGAATAATAAAGATAATTTTCCAATATAAATTTCTTTATTCTGATAAATTATGTTTTAAAAGTAGAGAACATTCTTTCAGAGAGGTACCAGAAAATAGCTCAAAAGGCTAGCATGTTTTGTATTTAAAAAGTCCCAGTTTTAACCTCAAGCATCAAATATAGGCCCCAATCACCATGAGGACCAACCCAAAGTCTAGAATAGACCCTGAGTACTTTTATATGTAAACACCAAAATCAAATGTTTAAAATTATAAAACCAGGATTTTTCAAAAGAAGATCTTTTATTGAGAGTACCATGAATTACAAATCGTTCACAGCTATATTTCAGGCATATAGTGACATTGAATTAGAGCCATTCCCACCAACATAGTTGACATCCCTCTACCAGAGCTCCCAGAATGCAATCCCATACTACCACTATTAACCCCTGGACTACTACTGTAATAGGTCCATTTTGTATTAAGCTTGTTACAGTTTGGGTCTCTTGATTCTATTGTTCTTGACTTTGGCCTGGGTATTTAGTTCTAACCTTGTCTGTTTTTTTTGTTTTCTACTCAATGTACCTGAGTAGAGACCTCTTGGCCTCTGGGTCAAAAAGAAACTAAAAGTGAATTTTCTTTTCTTTTCTTTTGTTTTTCTCAATTTGTAGGGAAGTCATAGATAACTTTAAAAATATCATAATTAAGGAATCTGATATAGGTAAACCAGGTCTACAACATAAAATAACAATAAAGTATTAATAAATGAAGATAAAATATTTTAATCAATGATCAATATGTAACTACTTGGCCAAAGTAATAATATAACAGTGAACTGGTGATTGTAGTATCTTAATAAAAGGAATGATGTACAATAATTTTATAAGAATAATATGGATGAATTATCAGGCTGCAGTTATGTGCACTACCTATGAGGAAGAGTGTTATTTTTGAAATAGATTTAGATTGGGCACTAATGTATATTATAAATTATAGGAAAGCCAATATAAAATAAATAAGAATCATGCAAGTTGATTTAATGAGAGGAAATCATAAAATACTTGATTTTAAGTGGAAAGTTTATGAATGAGTTTTTTAATTTGTTCTATTTTTTTGCATATAAAAAGCCATATATTTCTACATAGTGATTTTTATAGTTTGCCACTTTACTGTTCAAGCCTATTATATCTAGAAGACTTTTTGTTAGAATATAAATTTATATATAAATTTATAAAATTATAAATATATAATTTTTTGTTA
>PVKC010014616.1:0-22034 GCA_004027635.1 Crocidura indochinensis | reverse complement strand
GGAGGGAGGGAAGAAGGGAGGGAGAGAGGGAGGAAGGAAGGAAGGAAGGAAGGAAGAAGGAGAAAAGAAACGAAGAGAAAAAGAAGAAAGTAAGGTTCAAGTAGGAGCAAAAGATAAATTGGGCGGAGGTGCAGAAAGAATCAGAAGTCCAAGCAAATATCCAGTCATCAATCTAGATGAGTTAAAACATCTAAGGGAGAGATATAGTACTCTACAAAGCCAGCATTTAATTGCTTTGTTTCCACTACCCAGAGCTCCTGGATGAGCCTTTGATGTAAATTTTAGCCTATCTTCTATGAACTAGATAACTTAATCCCAAGCATTTTTTGAATAAAGAACAATCATGTTCCTTGACTGCTGGTCTGTCGTTTACATATACTGGTGGTCTAGATATTAACCCCCAGTTGGCAAAATGAATTTGCCTGAAATCTGAGGTTTAGGTTTAAGGGATAGGAGAAATAATTATAGCACATCTTAATCCTAGCACTGACAAAAACAAAAATGTATTACTGTTCTTACCACATCACGTTGGATTCAAATCCTTGAAAGAGGGCCAGAGAGATGGAACAAGAGATAAGGCATTTCACTTGCTGACTGATATCAGAGCACAGTTCAAATATTCAGCACATCATACAGTCTCTGGACACAGCAGAAAGTCACATACTAAAAATACTAAAAGTAGAGAAATCTCATGTGTGTTTAGAGGTTAGATTTAAGATTATAAAAGATTAGACTAGGAAAAATTAAATTAGGCTTTGATGGCAGTAAGAGGTATCCTCTTACTTTAGACTTTACTAAATAACTTACTGAACACTGCAAAAAGGCTGATAAGCTCTAAAGATCTCTGACTTAAGCTGATTTTCTGTGGTTTCCCTTAGAAATGTAATTGACCAATTTGACTTAGATTCCTACTCTATAAGGTGACGATAGTCATATTGATACCATCAGGTTAGTGGGACAAATTTGGCATCTGGACATATATACTCAGCTATATGCTCTTCTACCGATTTGGTGGAGAAAACAACAGCATGCTTTGCCTTCAAACTCTTTTTTCATCTTGGTAAGAAACCAACGTTTTGGAGGCAGAATATTTTTCTGTGGGAATTTGGAAGTAATGCCGCTTAGAGATAGAGCATATGCTTTTTAAAGAAGAGTCCCTTTAAGGAGCTGATACATGTCTGCAAAAGTGTAATAAATCAAACGTTTTGTGATACCATAAATATTAAGGGATGAGTCTTTTATATATTTGTAGGATATAGATAATTCTGGCGTACCCAATAATACACCAATGTCACTGACTCTGTTTCTCATTGACTGATCATTCCCTACAGTATTGGAGGCGAAGAGAATATACTTAAACGGATTACATTACCAAGTAAGTGAAATAGGGATTTGAATCTAATTGTTCACTTTTCTGCATGGCACTGTGAGTGTGGATGTATGTCCACAGAGGAACCTTGTGAATGGTACATGAGAGATAGAAGCTCTTTTTGCTCTTCAGTTTTTCATTGAATCATTTTAAGTCAGGCCCATCTCAACTCCTGGAGATGAGAACACATTCTCCTGGAGTTGATTGTTCTCTATGCCACCAGCTACCCTCTCTCAGGGACTGCAGGAGAAGATATGTCATTTCATTTGGGGGACTCCAAGACAAAGAATACAAGGCTCTCTGTCCATCATAACTTCTCTGACATTTACCAGATATCTTACGGGAGTACAACAGAGAACTCAGAGGATATTCCAGTGGCCTATATGCAGCTTCATCTTGGTATGCTTTCTGCAACAAGGCTGAGAGTGGAGCAAAAAGTAGGTATGGCAATAGGGACATGAGTGGAAAGGATATATGGGAGGGCAGTCACTTTGAAGAGTTACACAGACCTATTTCCCCAAGGTTTACTGATTTTCTACCAAGATGATGTATTGTGATAGCTGAAGAACAAGCAAACAGCCCCTGGTCCTTGAGCCTTATGGTCTCTGCCATTTTAAATATGGTATAAATTCAGGTTAGGAAGAAAAATCTGTGCACTTATTACAATAGGAATATTCTGTTTCTTCAGCAACTTAAGACAACAAGCCGAAAATCTGGTCGCAAGAATGAAAAAATTGGTAAGTCAGATTAATGTCAATGATAAAGGTGTGCTCTCCACAATTACCTTGAAAATCCTTCCCAAAGCTTAGCTCTGGGGAATCTCTAAATAAAATTTATTTTGCATCAGCTATGAGATTCCAGTTTTATTATTCCTTTGTTCGAGAAAGTTCTAGAAGGTTGATTGGACTGCTTTGTGCTGTGGTGATTTTATTCACTGTTTTATGGGAAATCATTCCTTTATTCTCCTATCTAGGGTGGAAGTTTTACTCAAGACTGGAAGCTCATCACAGTGATGATAGGCTACGAAGATTTTTGTGATATCTGCAAGAATCCGGTAATGGGAAACAGGATCAGACTTTCTCATGGCTCCTGGTTTTGATATTGGGTTTGGGAATTTCTCTTGTCTATGGTCCCTTGAAGTAACTCAGAGTGTCCATCTTAAACAATGCATGTGTGATCTTGCACTATTTATTTCAGCTGAATGAACAGACTACATGCCCTTGAGCCTTCAGATTTCTGGGTTTACATTCAGGTCTCTAGTGCAGTGAAGTAACTAGTGTCAAGTGAATGGTCTCTTTTTTCTGCTCATTTGCAACTTTGAGAATGAAGTAACCGAGGCAATAAAAAGCCCAGCAGTTAGAAGTAGTTCATTTCACTCCCTGATTTTGAAATAAAGCTCTGGCAGATGATTCCAGTCTTTGTGGTGCTCCATGTTGGCAATCATGATCAAACTTCCTCTCTCTTTTGACGTGATGAATTGGTTACAGGAAGGATTCTAGGAGAAGAGTCCTTAGAATCAGGAGATTTAGGAGTCCTAGAGACCCCCTCCCATAATATTCCTCTCACCATTTCCTTTCTCTCTTTTCTCTTCCTGACAGAATCTATATTCTGCAAATGAATTTGAGAAAAATATTCGTGAAGGCCTGGATTATCTACATAGTAATGTAGGTGGGGGGCATGAAAATCACACACAGTTCACCATCCCATCACTGGGGAGGAGCAATAGCATGTGGGAAGGGTTGTTTTCTTGATGGAAAAAGCCAAGGAACTGGGCATCTTCTTTTGATGAGGTTGGGGTCAACTACCAGGAAGGACTCATTTCATCCCAGAAGCATCTAGGATTAAAGCAAGGAAGCAATTTGGATAATACTCACCCACCCTTCTGCCCACGGTCTATTGATGACAGTCTGGTGACTCGTACACTGGATACCACATTTTGAACAGGGTGTATATGGTATCATCCCTTTGACTCTTCCTCAAGAAGATTTTCTCTGCAAATGTTGGCAAAGGCAACAATGCTGTTATTCAAAAGTGAACTTCCTTGACTCAGAGAGAGCTAGAAAGAGAGAAAGAATTCCAGGCTCAGCAGAGTTTTTTCATTCCAGAATATTGGCAGACAGTACTATTTATCCAAGGCATGGAAAGTTTACTCAAGGCAGAGTAAAGGGCCAAAGGCAGCTGATATTTTATAGTTTAACACCCAGGAATTCTGTGGCCATGTAAGTTTCAAGGCTTCCTGGACCCTCCTGCAGAGCGTCCACCTTCTGGAAAGGTCTCCCAGAAACCTGATGCAAAAGGAGACTTCCGAGTACTCCATAGCTAATTTCATATGCTGGGGTCTGAGGAGGAACACTGTCTCTGCCTCACTTACAGCCTTGCCTTTAGGTACCCAGAGCCCTGGTCAACCTGCTGTATTTCATTGAGCCCATGATCAGACGGCATACATTTTTGAGTCATCCAGTGTCTTGCAGATTTATGTACCGGTAGGTAGGGTCTGTTGCCTGCTTGGGAGTTCCTCACCTCATGGTTCCCCCTTACTCACATGTTGCTTTCATGTCAGCTCTTTCCTGTGCTTTAACCCTACACTAGCACTCCTCTTACTTTTACTCTTTCTTCCCTTTATTATCCTCTCACCCTGCTCTGGCTCCTGCAGTCTAACCCACAGTGTGTTCCTGGCTCATGCTCTGTATGGGAGCATTTCTGCAAAGGGGTCTTTGCATGGAAAGTTGGGTACCATTTTCCTCCTTGTCCCAAGCTGAAGGACCTGGTGTGTATCTTGATCATATGGGGAAAATTACTGACATGGATGTCAGGAATTAGACAAACAGAAACTGGTTCACCAACATTATGAGCTTGATTTCTTCCTTTTCTATCAGAATGCCCTTGATATATTTTTCTTGCCTAATTGCCTAATTTCTCACTAATTTCTTCATGTGTACTGTCAATACTATATTGAATAAAGTGACAAGAATGTCAACCTTGTCTTGTGCCAGATCTTAGACGAAAGGCTGTTATTGTTTCCCAATGAGAATAATGTTCACCATTAGCTTGTGATAAGTTACTTTGACTATTGAGGTAAATTCCTTCAATTCCATCTTGCTGAGTTACTATTTTAATGAAAACTGAATCTTTTCAAAAGATTTCTCTGCATCTATTCCTATGATCACATGATTTTTACTTTTCTTTTATTAATATTTTGTATCATGTTGATTAACTTCAATATTTTCAATAATATTTACCCCCCTAGGATAATTCAGACTTGGCCATGATTACAACTATTTTGATGACTTGATGGAGTCTATATTGTAGAATTTGTTGAGGATCTTAGCATCTGTGTTTTCAAGAATATATATTATTTTTTTCTATTGTTCCTGGCTGTCTTGATATCAAGGGGATGTTACTCTCATAGAAACATTTTGGAAGTGTTTCTGTTTCATTTTCCTTGAAGAGTTTAAAAAAGGCTTGGAACCCGGTCCTCTTTAAAGGTTGAAGGAATTTACTACTGAATTAATCAAAGTCTGGGGTTTTGTTTTCAGGAAGAATTTTGATTACCATTTGAAATTCCTCTATAGTGATAGGTCTGTTTCAATCTTCCACATAAAATGAACTCAAACTTAGGAGGATATACAAGTTCAATAATTTTTCCATTTCTTCTATGTTCTCTCATTTCATGGCATTGAGATTCTCAACATTTTGATTGTCCTTTGAATATCTGTATGTCTACTGTGACCTTCCCATTTTTTATCTCTGATTTGGATTATTAATGAAGGTTCTCTCTTTGTGAGTCTTGGAGATGGTTGATAAATCTTGTTTATTTTTAAAGGGTATAACTAGCATTCATTGACCTATTGGATTATTTGGTTTATATCTCATTAATTTCTACTCTAAGCTTTATTATTTTCTTTCTCCTGCCTGCAGTTTGTTCATTTTATTGGTAATTTTCCAATTGCTTAGTTTGTGCTGTTAAGTTATTTTTGTAGCTCCCTTCTTTCCTGATGAATGCTTGTGCAGCTGCAACTTTTCCCTTTAATACTGCTTTTGCCAATCTCAACTAAAATTCTTTTGATTTCCTCTCTGACCCATTGGTTGTTCATTGGTGAGCTGTTTAATTTCCAAATGTTAAACTTTTTCTCTGTGTCTGTTTGTAATTCACTTCTAATTTCAGTGACTCACATTGTGAGAATATACCTGATACAATTTCTACATTCTTGAGTTTATGGATAAGTTTCTCAACTTTATAGCATTTCTTGAAGTACGATCCATGTGCATTGGAGATGAATACAAATTTGACTTTTGAGGAATGAAAACTCAAATGTATATAAGTTGGATATGGAAATATATATATACATTATATAATATATATTACATTATATATATTATATGTAAAATATATATATATGTAAATATATATATATATATATATATTGGGCGTGTTCCTTCATAGCATGTCTTGGAGAATGTTCCCTGTGCACTGGAGAAGAATAAGTATTTGGCTTTTTAGTAATGAATATATATATATATATATATATATATATATATATATATATATACCTCTCTATATATATATGCTTATATATAATCCCTCCCCTTTTTCAGAATTTCATGCAAAGCCATTATGCACTTGTTGAGTGTTATACTGGTTGATCTATCAAGAAGTGACAGAGAAGTGTTGAAATAGACTCTTGGATTACTGGTCTGACCCTAATCAATATCCATACTCCACACTAGGATCTGATCTAGTGATGAGATTATTTGATTATTTCCTATTTGGTATTCCACAAATACCTTAGGGTGAGGCTTGGTTGTTTTATTTAGTAATTTTTATTTTGACCAAAGTGGATTACAAATATTTCATAGTAATATTTTAGGTACATAGTGACATCTAATCAGATGCATTCCCACAACCAGTGTTGTCCTACTTTCAACCCTGTTCTCAGCATGTATCCCATATCCCCTCTTTTTTACCCCCCAAAGCTGCTAGTTTAAGTGGTTTCCTCTTTGTCTAGCTTGTTGTTGATTGGGTATATATTCTGTTGTTGTTGGTTTTGGATTAATATGGATTTAAAGTTAAATCCAAATTTAAAGTTTGGATTAATTATCTTGGTTAAGTCTGATCATTTTTAATTTCTACTCGATGTTTATATGACTATATAGTCTTGATACCCACCATTATTTCTCCTCCAATTTGTGGAGCAATATATGATGGTTCAAGTTCTGTGGTTCTGTTAGAAGGAAAGAAAAAAAAAGAAAAAAGGGGGGTAATCAAGCAAGCAAAAATGGGAGGAGTTCTTCTAGAGACGATAATATCAATTTAAGAAAGGGAAAAGGGAAGAAAAACATAACAAGAATACAAAAAAAATCAAACAAAAAGAAAATCTGAGAAGCAACACAGCAATAAGCACCAAAACAATAAAGACAACAGCCAAAAAATAACCACTGTCCCAAGATAAACTCAAAACTAAATACAAACCAAAAAAAAAAAAGAAAAGAAAACAAGTAACAACTACAAGAAAAATTAATTTTTCTTTTTTCTTTTTTTCTTTTTCTTTTTTATTATTATTATTTTTTTTTTTGGTTTTTGGGTCACACCTGGCAGTGCTTAGTGTTTCCTCCTGGGTCCATGCTCAGAAATTGCTCCTGGCAGGCACGGGGGACCATATGGGGCACCGGGATTCGAACCGATGACCTTTTGCATGAAAGGCAAATGCCTTACCTCCATGCTATCTATCGGGCCCCAATTTTTGCTTTTTTCATAGGCACAGTAAATACTGGGGAGATTAGAGAGGGAATTCTCTTGGCCTAAGGGATATAGGCTTTTTCTTCCCTTGAAATATACTGTCATGGGAATAACTACAGGCTCTGTACATGCTCTTATTCTCTTCGATAGGTCCTTTTGTGATGTCTGAAAACTTTCCTCTCAGTCATGGATCATTAAATCAGGCCTCTGTAATTAGAAATCTTGGTATTTTCACAGGTCATAGGATGGAGCCTAGGCTAGAGTCTTTCTTTATGCTTCTAGAATTTCTTTTCCATCACTGTTGTTTTAATCTGTTCTGTAGTTGTTTGTCTTGTTTTTTGCAACGATCCTAGGGCGAAGCCTAAGATAGAGTCTTTCATTATGTTTCCAGAAGTTCTGCTCTATTTCAGCTTTCTCAGTCAGGCTTCTGGAATTATAAGTCTCTGAAAGTCGACATATTATTTGTTGTACAAGTTGTAGGCCAACAGCTATACTAGGGTCTTTTTTATTAGTCCTTGTATAGGATCTGCCCAATCAAAGTTGTCCCAGTTAGTCTTCTGAAGTTAGCGAGCTTGACTTTTGCACAAATCAAAGGATGATGTGTCTTCTGATTTCATCTTATTGTTAAGTGGTAAGGTAAGTCAATCGACTCTTAGACCAAGTTGTTGTCATTTCCTTATTGTCAAGATGTCTTTTCAAAACATGCTTATTGATGTCAGAGCAGTATAAAGAATGCCCCAGAGGGAATTTGGTCTTGGAGCTGCTGCGGAAAACTGTGTCAGTTCTATTCCTGATATCTAGGGTTCAGGGTTGAACTTTTGCTGTCTAATCACATGGAGTCTAAGTTGGGACCACCTGACATAGGTTTAAGGTGAGCGGTGCCTTTGTATTGTAACATGTATGAGTTCTTATCTCAGGTCAATAAAAACTTGTTTCTATACATAAAAATTTCCCCTTCTACTGTGCCTGTGCAAAAAGAAATGTTGCTATATTATATTGCTGGTGCATTTGGGGGTGAGGATATCAAGATCCATCATCTCTATGCCCTGGTTTTGACTTAAGTTTTAATATTGGACAAGACATTTTCTTGTAGGTTTTTGTACTAAGCGAACCAAAACACATGATTTAAATAGTTTAAGAAAGCAAAAATAAGACAATGTATATAAACAAATATATAAATAAAATTGAGTTTAAAATACTTAAGGAAAAAGTGATGCAGGAGACTACCTTATGCAGCAGACTACCTTACGCTTGGGGATAAACAGGTTAAGAGATAGTATCATAGAGGTCTTAAGCTTATAAAGAGAATATAGGCTTCCTTATTGTTTTTTTAAATATTTTTGTGGGAAATGAAATCTAGGGCACTGTTTCATCACACACCCTGGACTTGTTGAGTTTCAGAAATGATTTGCAGCAGAAAAGGCTTGGGTAAAGTTCTTGTACTGGGGGTCCTTCTGGAGCTGAAACTGGTATCAAGCAGCAGTCCACATTTGGGGACGTAAGGAGGGCCACAGAGCATGAGTGAGTATGAGTGTTGATTGTAATTTCTTGCCAGGGGACAAGATGTGGAGTTGAGTGGGTATCCCTTCGCTTGGGAGCTAGGTGACTAATGAGTTAAGAACTGAAGGTAAAGAGTGGTAATAAGGCTGGATATCAAATTGGGATTAGGGGTGAAGGGACAGTGGTATTTCTGAAGTGTGTAGGAGAAATAGTATATAGGAGGGGCTAAATACACTGTACACATGGACTGTCTATAATTTAGGTTTGGCTCTCATATGAGTCCTCTCTCTATGTACTCATGTTCACATAAAGACATACAATAATGATCTATTCTTAAAGTGTTGTTAGAGGTCTGAACCTTATAGGATGGGTCTGAGCTCTTAAGGACTGATTGAATTAAGATAAATAATTAGCTTAGGTATATCTTAAGAATGAGAGGATAAGAGAGAGGAGAAAATAGGTAAATATTGTAAAAATAAATTTAAAAACTTAATAAATCAAATAAAAGATATTGTTAGTGCATTGGAGTTGGGAGGTTTTCCAAGTTTCTAGGCATTTTATCAGAGATGGGGTTCGGCCTTCCTAATTGAAGTTTTAAGGTTAGATCATGGCTGGGGAAGTTTAGGATACACATATGTTTTGCATCTTAAATATCTAAACAATGTGTTAATGAGGCCTATCTATGTAAGAGGCTACCTCATGTAGTATTGTCTGCTACATCTTATGGATAGAAGTTCATTTCCTGGAGAGAAACTATCAGTGTGGGTTTTATTTAATATAGACTGAATTGATGAGGAGGAGGAAGAAAAGAAAGAAGAAAGGCAAGAAGGAAAGAAGTAGGGAGAAGAGAGAGGGAAAGATTGAAAAGGAAATGTTAATTTGCCCAAATGTGTTCGATGAGTAGGTTCTGTAATATAAGTCTGTGGTTTGCAGTTGACTATTTCAGTGGTATGAATGATAATATTTTCAAGTCCTAATAGAGGACATACACCAAAGAAAAAGGGATGTTTTATCAATACATTTTGATAATGCAAACTGAACATGGTATCTAGTTTAAATGAGCACAGAGCTATCAAACTAGGGTGTCCACACTCTGTGTCCAAGAATCCCTGTGGACAGAGAGGCTGAGAGTTTATTTTACACCTATTAAGTTTAAGCCACTAAAACTTATTTTTAGGAAACTCTGTCATTGAAATTTCTGCTTCCAATCATATTCTTCACCAGTATCTGTATCCTAGCTCCATCAGACATTATTATAGGCCTTTTAAGTAAAAGGCTGATTCACAAAATGATTCACAAAAACATTGTTTCCATTGTTACTGGTTTCTTTATGGTGTAATGGATAATTGAGTCTTCGTGTTAATCCTCTTCCGTTTGTTTTTGAATACTTCTCCCCAGTAAATGCTGACAGCAGTGCTTGGAGTTTCTAACCTAATAGAACATTATACTTGTTCCTGGAATATTATATGTATATATGGTGTATATTCCAAGTACCTCAGAAAAGTGTTATTATCCTCTATATATCCTTCTTTTTCTGGCTACTTCATTTAATATATTTTGTAGATACATCCATGTTGCTGCAAAATCCATGATCGTATCGTATCATTTCTAACTGCTGTGCAGTATTCCATTGTGTATAAAAACCACAGCTTCATGATCCACTCATCTGTTGTTGGGCATCGAGGTTGGATATGTCTTGGCTATTTACTGCGTGCTGCTATAAATAGTGGGGTGCATACATATGTTGGTATGAATGTCCTTCCGACTGGGGATAGATACTCAGGAGAGCAATTTCTGAGTCATATAGCAGCTCAATTCTGAGTTTACTGAGCACTCTCTGCACTGTTTTCTATAGGGATTGGACCAGTTAGCATTCCCACCAGCAGTGTATGAGAGTTCCTTTCTTACATATCCCCACCAACAGATATTGTTCCCATTAATTTTGATATGAGACATTCTCACTGATTTAAGGTGGTACTTCATTGTTGTCTTGATTTGGATTTCCCTAATGATGAGTGAAGGTGAACATGGTTTCATGTGTCTGTTGGCTGTCTTTTGGTTTTCCTTAGAGAACTGTCTATTAATTTCTTCTTCCATTTTCCTATGACTTTTTGGAGTCAGCCTTTCAACTGAATTATATATTCTAAATATCAAACATTTATCAGATGTGTTGAGTGCAAAATTTTTTCCATTCTGTTAATTGTCTTCTTGTATTAACTAGGTTTTCTTTCACCATGCAGAAAATTTTTAGTTTGATGTCTAATTTGTTTTTTTGGGGGGTCACACCCGGCAGTGCCCAGGGGTTACTCCTGACTCCATGCTCAGAAATTGCTCCTGGCAGGCATGGGGGACCATATGGGACACCGAAATTTGAATCAATGACCTTTTGCATGAAAGGTAAACGCCTTACCTCCATGCTATCTCCCGGGCCCCTGATGTCTAATTTATTTATGTTTGATGATAATAGTCTTGCCATTGACATTCTATCCTCAAAGACTTTTTGATATATAGGTCTTGGATTGTTCTGCCTATTTTTCCTCAATTAAGCATTATAGATTCGGATCTGATCTCAAGGTTTGTAATTTATTTTGAGTTGACTTTGTGTAAGGTGTAATGTATGAATCAATATTTAATTTCTTACAGGTAGTTTTTCAGTTGTTGCAATACCATTTGTTGAAGAGACTGTCTTTGTTCCATTTCAGTTCTTAGTTCTTTTGTCAAATATTAGATGCTGCATATTGGGGGGGTATCTTTTTATATACTGTTCCACCACACTGGACTGTGACTCTTTCTGTGTTCCAGAAAAATGCTATTTTGATCAAAATGGCTTTATATTAAAGCTTCAGTTTATGTAAAAAAATGCCAGACAGTTTCTTGTTTTTCAGTACATATTTGACAAAACTGGATCTTTTGTGGTTACAGCTGAATTTTATAATGGATTCTTCTAAGTTGTTAAAAATAATGCCTGCATTTGGACAGGGATTGCATTTAATCTATGTAGAAGCTTGAGTATGATAGTAATTATGCTGATGTTGATTCTACCTATCCATGAACATGGGATGTTCTTCCATTTCCTTAGGTCCTCTTCAATTTCTTTCTGAAGTGATTTGAAGTTTTCATGATATAGATTCTTTGTTTCTCTTGTTTGGGTGATTTTTAAGTACTTTATAATTTTGGAAACTATTTTAAAAGGGATTGTCTCTTTAATCTCTTTCTCCTCTACTTCGTTATTTGTATAGAGGAATGAAACTGTCTTTTGTGTATAGGTGGGGGCGATTAAGAAATAAAAAGTTTGAGGGGGAGGCCAGAAGGGCTTTTTTTTTCTACATACCCTATGATATCAGGTCTGATATCAGGTCTTTGGATTTTACCTTTGTAAAATGTGATGTGAACTGGAGGTCTATGTTCACTTTTTTTCAAGTGTCTAACCAGTTCTGCCAGCACCACTTGTTGAAGAGGTTTTCCCTACTCCACTTAGGATTTCTTGCTCCTTTGTCAAAAATTAGGTAATTTTATGTCTGGGGGACAAGATCTGAGAACTCAAGCCTATTCCACTGATTTGAGTGCCTGCCTTTATTCCAATTCCATGCTGTTTTCATAACTATTGCTTTGTAGTACAGTTTAAAGTTGGGGAAAGTAATGCCTCCCATTTTCCTTTTCCCTAGGAGTGCTTTAGCTTTTTGAGGGTGTTTATTGTTCCAGATGATTTTAGTCCTCCCTCCCATATGAATGAGAGTTTTACAGTAGTGGACCCTAGGTTGGAATTTCCTTTCATTCAGTTGGTTAAAATGCCATTCCACTGTCTTCTTGCTTGAATTGCTTCAAATGGGAGATCTGGTTTGATTGTTTGATTCTTATGTTTCTTCCTTTGTACTTGAGGGTGTTTTTCTCCCATATTGCTTTAAGGAGTTCATATTTCTCTTTGGTTCTTTTGCCTTTTGTATTACTATATGTCTTGGTGTTGGTCTAATAGGATCTATTTTATTAGGGATTATTTCACCTCCTGGATTTTTAAAATTAAACTTTATTTAAACACCTTGATTTTTAATATGATTGTAGCTGGGTTTCAGTGAAGGAAAGAACACTGCCCTTAACCATTGCATAATTCCCATCACCAATGTCCCAAATCTTCCTCTACCCACTCTGCCCTCGCCTGTACTCTACACAGGCTTTCTACTTGCCTCATTCATTCACATTGTAACAACAGTTCTCAATGTAGTTATTTCTCTAACGGCACTTAACACTCTTTGTGGTGAGTTTCATGTCGTGAGCTGGACATTCCAACCCTCCTCTCTTTTGTCTCTGGGAAATATTGAAAAAATATTTTTTCTTAAAACTCAGGCCCGGGAGATAGCATGGAGGTAAGGCGCTTGCCTTTCATGCAAAAGGTCATCAGTTCGAATCCCGGTGCCCCATATGGTCCCCCGTGCCTGCCAGGAACAATTTCTGAGCATGGAGCCAGGAGTGACTCCTGAGCACTGTCGGGTGTGACCCAAAAACCAAAAACCAAAAAAAAAATAATAAAATAAACTCATATATGAGTGAGACTATTCTGAGTATATCCCTCTCCCTCTGACTTATTTCACTCAGTATTATAGGTTGCATGTACATAGTTGTATTGAAAAATTTCATGACTTCATCTCTCCATATGGCTGCATAATATTCCATTGCTTATATGTACCACAGTTCTTTAGCCATTCATATGTTGAAGGGCATTTGATTGTGTCCAGAGTCTGGATATTGTGAATAGCACAGCAATGAATATAGGTGCGAGGAAGGGGATTTTGTATTTATTTTTGTGTTCCTAAGGTATATTCCTAGGACTGATATAGCTGGATCATATGGGTGGTGCTAAATTTACAGTTTTGGAGGAATCTTCATAAGCTTTCCATAAAGGTTGGATTTGTCAGCATTCCCACCAACAGTGAATATGAGTTCCCTTTTTTATACATTCTGAGAGCATTGATTTTTTTTGTGATGAGTGCCAATTTCTGTGGCATGAAATGGTACCTCATAGTTGTTTTGATTTGCATCTCCCTGATGATTAGTGTTGTAGAGCATTTTTATGTGCCTCTTGTCCACTTGTATTTTTTCTTTGGCAAAATGTCTGTTCATTTCTTCTCCCAATTTTTTGATGCGATTAGATGTTTTTTCCTGTAAAGTTTCTTCAGTACCTTGTATATTTTGAATATTAGCCGCTGCTCTGATGGGTATTGAGTGAATAGTTTCTCCTCTTAAGTGGGTGGCTCTTGTGTCTTGGGCACTATTTACTTTGAGGTACAGAAATTTAACAGCTTAATATATTCCCATCTGTTTATCTCTGCTTCCACTTGTTTGGATAGTGCTATTTCCTCCTTAAATGTGTCATTAGTCTCAATGTCATGGAGTGTTGTTCTATATACCTTATGGTTTCAGATCTGATATCAAGGTCTTTAATCCATTTATACATTCTTACATGGTGTTAGCTGGGGGTCTGAATTCAATTTTTTGCAAGTGGCCAACCAGTTGTGCCAACACCACTTTTTGAAGAGGTTTTCCTTGCTCCATTTAAAATTTCTTCCTCCTTTATCAAAAACTAGGTGATTGTCTGTGGAGCATTCTCTGAGAATTCAAACTTATTCCACTGATCTGATGATCTGTCTTCTCTTACAACACCTTTCTGTTTTGATAACTATTGCTTTGTAATAATTTTTAAATTAGGTAAAGTATTGCTTCCCATATTACTTTCTTCAAGAATTTCTTTATTCGTGAGTGACTATTTTCTCAAATGAATTTCAGGAGTGTTTTTTTCCACTTCTTTAAAGAAAGTCATGGGTACTCTTAGAGGGATTGCATGAAATCTGTATAATTCTATGGTGGGTGTATTGTCACTTTTTATGTTAATTCTGCCAATCCATGAGCAGTGTACGTGTCTCCATTTTCTTGTGTCCTCTTTTGTTTCTTGAAGCAGAATTTTGTAGTTTTCTTTGTATAGCTCCTTCACCTCTTTAGTTACATCGATTCCAAGTTATTTGAGATTGTGTGACATTAATGTGAATGCTATTTTATGTCAATTTCTTCTCTGTCTTTAATGGTTACAAGAAAGCCACTGATTTTTGAAAGTAACTTTGTAGCCTGCTACTTTGCTACATGAATCCATTGTTTCTACAAGCTTTTTGGCAGATTCTATAGGATTTTCTATATATAGTATTAGGTAAACATATAGTAAAAAAATATATATATAGTATATACATACACTATATATAGTATCATTTGTAAACAGTGATAGCTGATAGCTTGTCTTCTTACTTTCTTATCTGGATGATATTTATATTTTTTCTTGACTATTTGTTATGACAAGAATTTTCAGAATTTTGAGTAGGAGTGGTAAGAGAGGGCAGTCTTTTCTTATAACATATTTTAGAGGAAATGCCTTTATTTTATCTCCATTAAGAATAGTTTTTACCCTTGGTTTGTGGTAGCTGGCCTTTACTATATTGAGAAATATTCCGTCTTTCCCATCTTCATGAGAGTTTTTTATATCATGAATGGGGATTGGATTTTATCAAACACTTACTTTTCATCTATTTATATGATTGTATGGTTTTTATTTTGTGATTAATGTATTATGTTGATTGATTTACATATGTTAAGCCATACTTACTTTCTGAAATAAAACCTACTTGGGTATGGTGTATGACCTTTTTGATGAGGCAATGGGTTCTAATTACTAGGATTTTGGTGGAGATCTGTGTTCATCAGGGATACTCGTGTGTAGTTTTCTTTTTATTTTTGCGGTATTTCTGTCTGGTTTTGCTATCAGGGTGAATTTAGTTTCACAAATACTATTTTGGGAATATTCCTTTTTCTTCAATTTCATGAACAAGTCTCAAAGGATTGATAGTATATCCTCTTGAAAGGTGTAATAGAATTTGCTAGTGAATTCATCTGGGCCCAAGCTTTTGTTTTTAAGACGACTTTTGTTGATCATTTTAATTTCCTCTGTAGTTATGGGTCTCTTCAGATATGCTAGAATATGCTGGTATAAGCATGGAAGATTACAAGGTCTTATCCATTTCTTCTAGATTCTCATGTTTCATGACATAGAGTTTCTCAAAGTAGTCTCTGATTACCTTTTGAATCTCTGGGGTATCTGAGGTGATCTTACCTTTTTATTTCTTGTCTGGTTTATTAAGTTTCTCTCTCTCCTTTGTGTGTTTGGCTAGTGATTTATAAATACTATTTATTTTTTTCAAAGAACCAACTTTTGCTTTAGTTGATCCTTCGAATTGCTTTTTTTGATATCCACTGCATTGATTTCTGTTCTAAGCTTTATTATTTCTATCTGCCTACCAATTTTTGGTTCCTTTTAAAGGTCATTTTCTAATTTTATAAACTGTCTTCTTAAATTATTTATGTAGGCCCCATTCTTTCTTCCTAAGATGTGCTTTCAAAGCTATAAATTTTCCTCTTAATACTGCTTTTGTTGTGTCTGATAAATTCTGAGAAGCTATGTTTTTACTGACATTTGTTTGCAGGAATATTTTTATATCCTCCTTGATATAATTTCTTACCCATTGGTTGTTCAGTAGTGATCTGTTTAATTCCAGATAACAATTTTCTTCCATGTCTCTTTGTAGTTCACTTCTAATTTCAGTAATCTTAATAGTTTTACAATTTCTATTTTTTTAATATATATATATATATGATATTTTTGCTATGGCATGCAACATAGACACCTCCATTCTAGGGGAAGCACACCTCCAGTTGTATCTACTATGATTTTCTTGGAGCAGTGAGGTGTTATTCCATAAAGAAATATTTTGGCCAGTAGGCCCATTGGTGGAATTAATCATAACCATGTGTGGATCACTGGCTATAATTCTGTTATATATGACAGGGTGATGACATTAAATATCTCTTTTCTTATCATTTGGCTTTGTCTCCCTTTCAAAATTACAGATCAAAATTTGGTCTCAGTCAATGTATAGTCAGAGAAATTTTAGTACCAAAGGCCGCCAAAGATCCCCACTTCTAAAATATTTCCAACTCAAAGATGAGTCCAGCCAGCTATTGCTACCTGTTTTTCTGTTTTCACCTTTTATGTAGTAAACAAACAATTCCTATCTTTCTTGCATTTTACTATTCCTGCTGGCTGCAAAAATTGTAATAGAATAATTTTCTCATCCTTTGTTATAAGAACATCTTTCTAAACTACAAACCCCCCTTATGTCACTTCCTTACCTCTTAGCTAGGGATATTTTTTCACCTGTATCACCTAGTTTTTTGATATGTATATTCTAGGGCTTAGTGCCATGGTTTTGTTTTCTCTTAAGGTTCTCCACCTTTTCTTAGCCTGGAAATATCTTGCATTCCTGAGACTTGTATATATTTTTCAACATGGAGAGTAAATTTGTCTCACATCTATTGCAGATGCAGGTCCCCATACAAAGTATTTTGTATGGTCTCATTATTTCATATGTTATATTTGTCCGTTTGTGTGCCCTGTGTGACCGCTATCCTTTTGTCAAGGATTTTTTTTTTTGGTTTTTGGGCCACACCCGGCAGCGCTCAGGGGTTACTCCTGGCTCCATGTTCAGAAATTGCTCCTGGCAGGTACGGGGGACCATATGGGGCACTGGGATTCGAACCAATGACCTCTTCCATGAAAGGCAAACGCCTTACCTCCATGCTATCTCCCGGGCCCCTTTTGTCAAGGATTTTATCCCTACTAGAAGATGCTGAGACTCAAGATGACTGCAGCAATAATTTATTTATATATTTATATTTTTTATATAATTTTCTATATATTTATGTATACTAATATTTTCTTCCATTTCTCTTTTCAGAGCTCGTTTGTGTTGGGATTCAGCCTTGTTGACAGGGCAGTGTTGAAGTTTCCCACTATTATTATGTGTGGGGGGAGGTCGAACCCCTTGCTGGTGGTCTGAGAGTCTAACAGTAGCTTCCAAAAGGAAATATTAAACTTCATTTCTCTGTTCTTCTCTTAGAGGAGACCCCAGCAACAAATCCCCCACAAATAATCCACTTCAGACACAGAATTTAAATGACCAAAGATTTGACAAAGATTTTTGTCAGTCTGATGACAGTTCAATCAACCCTCCAATCCCGCCATCAGCTCTGCCAAAAACCCTCAATAGCCTCCCCACAAGTTATTTTATTAATCCTTAATCGCCCCCACCTGGAAGATCCAGGTGGGGCGACAGGCAAAGACAGCATCATAAAAATTACACAACAATTTCCCCTTTTTATAAACAAGCAATAATAATATACAATAATAATATATAATATACTGAAAAACTATTTAACCTCAAACATATAATTACAAAAAAACTTTAATGAAATATTACATAAATCCTATAAGATTAAAACACATTAATTTCAATTAATTAAAAACATTAATTACACTAATCACAAAAATACAAAATTAAATATACTTTAAAATATTCTAATCATAAAAAATGCAAATATATAAGTTAAAAATTTTTTTAAAAAGTCCAAAGTTACTCTCAAAAAATAAGGAGTATAGAACTCCTAAAAGTCCAATCAAAGACATTTGATGAATCAGGAAAGAAAAGTTGCAACTTGATACAGGACACAGCACTGGAACAGTTAATGATGATGCATTCCTCAGTTCAATATCAGGAGGCTTGCAATTGTGATGGGATTCCTACAAATAAAACGTTAAGAACTAGGAAGAAAAAGGGAATAGTGAGAAGAATAAATTAAGGGATCAGTGTCAGGAAAAGAGAGCCATATACAAAAAATACAAGACCGATAAACATGCAAATACATACTATACAAAATTATGGGAATAACACTCATTCATAATTACCAAAAATATCTATTAGGCAGGAATCAAAGTAAAGCCAAAGAAAAATTTTAACTGAATCAAAAAAAAAGCTTTGAAAATACAATAATGGAAAAACTGTTTAGATGGGTATTTCACAATAACAAAAAATTACGGTAACAAAAAAAATTTTTGTTTGTTTTTGTTTTTTTGGTTTTTTGGGGCCACACCCAGGGACGCTCAGGGGTTACTCCTGGCTATGCGCTCAGAAGTTGCTCCTGGCTTGGGGGACCATATGGGAACCGGGGGATCCACGGTCCATAATTAGGAAAGGCAGGCAACTTACCTCCAACGTCACTGCCCTGCCCCCAACAAAAAAAATTTTTAAGTCAAGGTCAAGTAAATCTAGATGATCAAGAATTTCATGCACAACATGATCATAAAATTCCATAATGCAAATATGAAACAATAAATATATTATAGTCAGTCATCATTAATGAGCACTATGAACAGAGTCTACCCAAAAAGTATGGCTATATAAAAACTATGTTTATACCTCCATCTCAAAATCTATGTTAGCAGCAATAAAACACTGATGTTACAATTAAAAGTCAAAAGTTGCCAAATGAATATATATCAATACACAATCATAAAGCAACATTAACATGATTAAGAATCTTTATTTCATATAGGTCTTAAGTAACATCAATATATTGCAAAATTTTCTAGTTAATAATGACCTAAACAATATTGAAATTAAGGCATAAATACATCATAAAAACAACCACAATGGGGATTCATTGTATTCATTCATATTAAGCAATCATACCTAAAAATGACCAAAAAAATCAATGACAATTGACAAATAAAGGAAATGATTGTTAAGTATTCATAGTAGATCTCTGAGAAATATAAAACAAAATATATGCTACTGTGGATTTTACCAATGCAATAGGGATTTTCTTGATCATCTTATCATCAAAATTGATCCAATACTGTTCTGTGGCAATTATACAATATGAAGTAAATGTCCATAATGAACTTGACCAAAATGATTTGATACTGATGATAAATTATATTTTTCAATCTTGTTATTATCTTCCTGAGTGAATTCTGCTAAATTGAGTTCTTCCAAGGAAAATCCACATAAGTGTATAGTTTTTTAATCTGTTTTCCATCAAAAGCAAAATGTTTCAAATGAATTATCAATACAGGAGGTATTTCCCATAAATATATTTTTTGAAAAATCACTTTAAGTATTGAAATTATTACAGTGATTTCTATTGTTATCTCTCAAATCTTGTTCTTTAAAAAATTCAACAATGCATTCCTGTAAAGTACATTTATCTGCAGACTTGAGAGTCAGGGACAACTGAACAAAAGTTACATAAACCTCAGACTTTTGGTAACATGTAAGACACTGTAGTATAGATTTAAACTGTCCTTGAAAGGTATCATAGATAATAAACTTGCAAACCCTAAATTGTTCATATTTCTCATTGTCTATAAGGTGTACAGTTTCATCTGCTATTGAATTTTTAAGCAAATCCTGATGTAGTCCTTCTATAAGAAACATTAATAATTCGTGAGGATCCTGTTGGTTGTGTCCAGCAAATTGGTCATTGAGTAAACCTATTATTGCTTTGAAGCTTTCAGGATTGAAATACTTATGGCGTCCATTTCCCATGATTTTGATAAGATAACCAAATTCATCTGTTTATTTACCTTTATGTCCCTTTGGATTTTTTTCTGTTATTATTTTTATAACAATCTTGATAAAAAATACTGAGTCAAATCTGTAATATTATACAAGCATTGCAATATTGAATTCATGTATCATTAGTTACCCAAATTTTGTAATCCAGTGAAAACAGGTTTCTGTTTTTCTATTTGTATTCCAGACTGTAAAGATTTTTAACTTTTTTCAGATTCACTGAGAATATGGGGTATGAAAGTTAATCCCTCACTTTCTTTCCTAGTCACCTCAGCAGCACCAAAACTGTCAATATCTTGAGCACTCTATACTTGATGTGGGGAGGAGTCTATAGTCCCAGCAACCTGACCTTGATCATCAGTGCCAGTCTGATTTCTACCAAGGTGAAAGGGGACCGAACATTTCTTAGGAGGGTTTTCATTTATAGAAACATAAGCATAACCCCTCCCTCTCAAGAGGAGATAATCAGCAATCCAGTTTTTATGCTCTTTTATCCAAATTAGAATATTTGTTGTTTATTGTCTCTGATTATCTTCCTTAAAATGTCATTCCCCTGCATGTATCTCTCTCCCTGGGGTAAATTTAGGTAATTTAGTGTGATGAGAGTCAAAGATAATAGCTCAGTTGGCATTAAACCTTTTTCTATTCTTTTGCAATTGAGTCTCCAGAGTTCTGTGGGCTCTTTCCACAATTGCCTGTCCTTGACAGTTGTGGGGAATTCCTTTAAGATGTTTTATCTGCCATTCTTTACAAAGAAATTCAAAAGTTTTACTTATATAAGAGGGTCCATTATCAGTCGTAATAGAATACAGAATAACCATAACAGAAAAACATTGTAAAAGAAAACTGCAAACTGCTTTAGAATTTTGGGAAGACATAGGAATTGCCCAAATAAAACGAGAATATGTATCCACTACCACATGAATGTATGTTTTTTTTTTTTTTTTAGAAATAAGTCTGTTTGAGTTACATCCATTTGCCACAATTCGGTAGACTGCAAGCCCTTTGGATTTGCTCCTGCTATATGAGTCTTTTGTGCTAACAGTGCACATATGTTACATCTTTCTATAATATCTCTAGCTTGCCTCCATGGAATTTGATAATTTACATGTAAACAAAGAGCTTTTGTGTGTAAGGCTGAATGTTCCTCTATAGGTGATTTAAATATAGGCATTGCCAACAAACCATTGGCCCAGGAAGGCCTGAATGAGCTCTAATATGCGTGATGAAGATAGGTTCAGTTCTTTTTTGGAGAAGTTGTGACTTTTTTAAAATAAATTCTGTATAATAGGATTATGAGATTTGAATGAGGCAGTGGGTATCTCCAGGCATAAATTTACAACATATAAAGAATCAGAAATGACATTCATGGCTTCAGATACATTTTCTAATAGATAAATTAACGTTGCTAATTCAACTTTCTTTGCAGACTTATATTTAGTTTCTATCAGTACATTCTTATTTTCTCCAGTTATTCTGCCTCTTCCCTCACTTGATCCATTGACATAAAAACCTTCTGCATTGGGAATAGGAGAACACCTTACAATTGAAAAAATAACAAACTGAGTCTTTTTCAAAAAGTTCCAGGTCTTTCCTTTTGGATAATGAGAAGAAATATCTCCTGTAAAATCTGAGAAGGCCATTTGAAGAGATTCATTAAGAGGCAATATTAACTCAGTTTCCTTTTTTGGTATTGGCAATATTATTATATCTGGATCAAAACCTAACAAAGATATTTATCTGAGTCTTGCTTTGTTAATCAATTCTGAGATTAGGTGCAGGTAAGATATCACAGACTGAGGCTGTTTGTTATGTAAATACACCCATTCTAAAGAACCAGCCTGTTGCATTAAAGCCACAGGAGGTGTTTCTTCTGTAGGGAAAATTAATTAAAAAAATACCTTCTCTCCAGGGATAAATCCTT
>PVKC010014615.1:0-22028 GCA_004027635.1 Crocidura indochinensis | reverse complement strand
AAGAAAGAAAGAAAGAAAGAAAGAAAGAAAGAAAGAAAGAAAGAAAGAAAGAAAGAAAGAAAGAAAGAAAGAAAGAAAGAAAGAAAGAAAGATACAGGGGCCTGGGAGATAGCATGGAGGTAGGGCATTTGCCTTTCATGCAAAAGGTCATTGGTTCGAATCCCGGTACCCCATATGGTCCCCGTGCCTGCCAGGAGCAATTTCTGAGCATGGAGCCAGGAGTAACCCCTGAGCACTGCCGGGTGAGACCAAAAAAAAAAAAAAAAGAAAGAAAGAAAGATACTGATGATAATAATGTCATACCTAAAAACAATACAAACATTGGAACTATTAGACATACAATCTTATTTTAATTTTTAGCTTTAAGAACTATGTTGTTTAATTATAGGTGGGAGAACTAAAATAGTATTCATATTTCTGGTATTGATCTATTAAGATATTGCCCAACCTTACCACTGTGGTACCATATTTCTCTGTCCACTCCTATCCAGTGTTCCTTCCCTCTCACTCTTGACCTAATATTTGTTAACTAGCAGTTATAGTTTTGCTGCATACTGTTTACTTCCCTTAGTAATGATAATTATGGGTTCAAGACCTTCCACTTACGCATATTTCCGTATTTTCCCAGTGTGTACTATATTCTTCCCCTTCCCTCTAACTTTGCACTCTCAGATCTATATTCTAAATTTTGTTATCAATTCTTATTTTTCATGCCTTTGATTTATTTTTCTATATAGCACAGAAGAGTGAGATCATCTTTTATTTGTCCTCTGTCTCTATCTTATTTTCACTTTTCATGATACTTTCTAGTTCTATTCCAATTACTATGAACTGCATTGGTATATCATTTTAATAATTAATAACATTAGAAATTATATTACCATATGGATTATTTTAGCTGAAAATGAAATTATGAATGTGAAATGGAATTTTATAATTGAAAAATAAAATAGCTGAAATTAATAATTTAGATGTATGATAGATTATCATATATTATCACAAATGAAGAGAAGATTAGTAAACTGAGAGCTATTTGAGAAAAAAAGCTAAGCTAAGTCAGACAAAGAAAAATAATTAATGCAGGTAAGAGAATATCAGATATATGAATACAGCTTTTCTAAAGCATTAAGTTGGAAATTCAAAAAAAGAGGAAAGAGCAAATTGGGCAGAAATAATACATGAAGAAATAATGGTTACATTTTTCAAAATAGGTAAGACTTCATTTCACTGATAGATTCAAGAATTTTAAACCTCAACTAAGGTAAATATAAAGATATTAATCTTAACACATTTAAATTACAAAGAACTAAAAGAAGTAGAAAAATCTTAAAAGAAACATTTATTTAAAGAAGTAATGTTAGAATTAGCAGCAACTTATGACAGAAATAATGAAATTTATAAGACAATAGAATAATATATTCAAAGAGGGAAAAGAAAATAACTGCCAACTTATACTTAAGAAAAACTTTGAAAAACAAAAGCATAGCATTGTAATGATACACATTCTCTCTGAAATTTCCATGCAGAAAAAGTGCAATATCAATCAAAATCTTGGCAGACACTTTTCAAAAACTGACAAGCTGATTCAAAATCCATATTAAAATGTCCAAAAGTAACAAGAACGTTTTTTAAAAGAAGTTGAGAGAGTTATGCTAGATGCAAAATGAAAGTTTGCACAATGAAAAATCCTATTTTGTTATGAAACTATAGTAATTAAGAGAGAATTATTGATGCAAGAAAACGTAAATTTATTCAAAGAAATAATACAGAATCCGGGGCCGGGCGGTGGCGCTGGAGGTAAGGTGCCTGCCTTGCCTGCACTAGCCTAGGACGGACCGCGGTTCAATCCCCTGGTTTCCCATATGGTCCCCCAAGCCAGGAGCGACTTCTGAGCACATAGCCAGGAGTAACCCCTGAGCGTCACTGGGTGTTGCCCAAAAACCAAAAAAATAAATTAAATAAATGATACAGAATCTATAAAGAACCCCACAAACATAGAGACACTAGTTTTATAATAAAGGTGACATTTATAGAGCATTATAATAGGATAGTCTCTTTTAAAAAATGGTTCTAAGTTCTGAAAATATATAGGACAATAAGTTCTAATTCATACCTCCTTCCATGCACTCCAATTTGATTATATGTGTAATCATAAAAGGTAGAATTACTGAGTTTTCAGAA
Source organism: Crocidura indochinensis (assembly GCA_004027635.1). NCBI lineage: Eukaryota > Metazoa > Chordata > Mammalia > Eulipotyphla > Soricidae > Crocidura > Crocidura indochinensis. The sequence goes on along the minus strand of PVKC010014615.1, from coordinate 19,847 downwards.
TATTATGTAGGAAAATAACAATTTCCTACATCAGGCTATTAGAATGCATTGGGTTTTATATCATAATATAAACATTATAGAATATAGCACAATAGTAATCATTTGAACTCACCCATTTAGGTGTACATAACAAATCTATAGTTAAAGAAAATCTAAAATCCAGATAGATAGCGGTTCCAAAGAAGTACCAAGACAGGTTGCAGAGTTAGAGAAATTTATTCACTAGGAAAGAAATAGAGATGTGACAATTAGTAATCATAAGGTTCCCTAATGGTATGAAACTTCTCTCGGAGATGGGAAGAGGGTTGTGCTTGGAATCAGGCACTGGAATCCTTGATTTAACCCATTAAGAAACAATCCCAGGGTGGGCAGAGCGATAGCGCAGCAGTAGCTCGTTTGCTTTGCACTCGGCTGACCCAGGACATCTCCGATCGATCACTGGCGTCCCATATGGTCTCCCAGGCCAGGAGCCATTTCTGAGCGCATAGCCAGAAGTAACCCCTGAGCGTCACTACACTCACCACACCGCCCACCCTCCCAAAAAATAATCCAGGAGTGCTCCACTCTTAATAGTCAGGCAAACAATGATTACCAAACACTTCTTGGAGAAACACAAAGTTCTAGGCAACTAAGAACTTGTCCCAATAGGAAAGCACACTAACTTACTTGCCAGAGGACTCAAGACAGTGACATTCCTTTGAAATGTGTTTAAATTCCAGTAGAGCAAAGCCCACTTGCCTCAAAGTATCTTGTAAGAATAAACTTTAGAGAAATTCCTAAAGTTTTAAGAATTCTAGTGGATAGCATCTTAGCAATCTCTTGGCAACCTTGTTGATACAGGTTGTAGTATCCTTCCATCCTGCTAGAGTGTAAGGCAATCCCTATTTTAAACTCTCCTCATCCCTACTATGTACGTTGCAGCATTGTGTCAAGAAGCATATCATAGCATCACACCCGAAATGCTCTGAGGCCATAAATCTGCTCCAGACTCCATAATATAATTCTATGCCAACCATATGCTGATTCCTTCAGCACAGAGTATAAGTGCTACACCATAAATTATGCATGAGAAGGATCATGACTGTCCATTTACCACCTGAAAAGTACCATTGGCTGAAGTGGGACCAGACCCATAGTAACACCTACACTCAATGCAGAACTGTTCACCTTGACAAGGCCATCTTATAATGATGACATTGCTAAGTCAGACTTACAGAGCTGACATGCCTCCCTGATATTTCAAGGCAGATAGGTGCAGCTAGAAGACACATTTGCTGAGTAACTAGTTTGGGTGACTAAAGGGGTCTGAACCCCTAAACCTCTTGGGACATCATTTTCACAAGACCAATATTTCAAAACTGAAATGAAGTAACACATAAAGGCAAAAATGTAGATTCAAGCAGAATATGGAGTCAGAGGAACATGTCCCAAACAAAAGAGTAATATGAGAATCCTGTAAAGACCTAAAGACATGCAAAATTCCTGACAAAGTCTTCAAAGTAATGGTTACAAAAGGGTCCAACCTTTACTGTTTTTTTTTTTGCTTGTTTGTTTGTTCGTTTTGGGGTCACACCTTGCAGTGCCACCTTGCAGCACTCAGAGGTTACTCCTGACTCTATGCTCAGAAATTGCTCTTGGCAGACTCGGGGGACCATATGGGATGCCGGGATCTGAACCACCGACCTTTTGCATGAAGGCAAACACCTTACCTCCATGCTATCTCTCTGGCCCTGGTCCAACTTTTTTTTTAATGAATTGACAAACTCAAAACATTTTAAAAAAGCAACGGTAAATCTGGAAAATAGAATTGAGGGTATAATGGTAGGATAAATCTTTAAGGAGCAGAGAGAGAAGTGAGCTGCAGATAAGGCAACCAGAAGACTCGCCCAGAGAGAGCAGCAAAATGAAGTCAGAGTATTTTAAAGAAAAGATACATTAAGAAATAATATGTACATTATCAGGAATTAAAAGGAAGAGTTAAGGGGATAGGTTAACAGGAGAAGGAGACAGAGGAGCAGAGGAGAGAAAAGGGGGTGAAAGAGAAGAACTAGCTTAAGAAATAATGTCCCAAATTGTCCAAATGTTGGGATAATAAAAGGTATCCTGGTACTACAGTGTACACAGAGAATTCTATCAGGAACCCAAAGTGAGCCACTCCAGGACATATTCAAATGATAAAAGTTAAAAAGAGATCATAAAAGCAGTAAAAATAAATAACAACCTAAACTGTCACACAAAGAAAAACCTATAAGACTATCAACAGACTTACAAAATAAACTTTAAGGCTAAAAGAAAGTGCATGATATAAGTGTCAAAATTTTTTAAAAAAGCTTCCAAATGAGAATTTGGTAAACTGTGAGGTTAAATTGTAGAATTAGGAGATTAGAAGTTTCCTAGATAAGCAAAAGCTAAAGGAACTCACGATCACTAAATAAGCCTTACAAAAAATATTAAAAACTTCTCTGAAAACAATTAAGAAAAAAATCAAGGAAGCATTCACAATAAAGTAAATCTCATTGAAAAGTTCATAAAATCAGTTAAAAGAGATTTGATGAAGATTTAAATGGAATATCAAAAATTATAAAGTATACAGGGGATGCAAACTCTAGAACTTTGGAGCGTGATCAAATTTGAGTAGCTATGAACACATAAAATTTATAGTGGAAGTTCATAATAACAACAAAGCAAAGATATATGGTGAATACACAGGAGAAAATAATCATGAAAACTGAATTTAAATACATCACTAAATAAATCAATCAAACTAAAAGAGAAGAGAGAAAATTAAAAGAACTATCAGCATAGAAATAATAGATAATATGGCAATAAACATACTCATCTACAATCACCTTAAATGTAAATAGTTTACTTTTCCACTCAAAAAACACAAAGTAGCTCTTTGGATTTATTTATTTATGTATTTATTTTGGTTTTTTTTGTGTGGGGGGAGGGCTACACCCAGCAGCGCTCAGGGGTTGCTCCTGACTCTGCATTTAGAAATTGCTCCTGGCAGGCTCGGGGGACCATATGGGATGCTGAAGATTGAATCCATTTCGGTCCTAGGTTGGCCACGTGCAAGGCAAATGTCCTACAACTGTGCTATCACTTCAGCCCAGCATATTGGATTTTATTTTTTAATTAATATCTTTATTTAAGCACCATCCTTATAAACATGTTTGTTGTTGGATTTTAGTTATAAGAACATTGGATTTTAAAAAGACACAGCTACCAGCTTACCAAAAAAAAATCACATGAGCTGGAGAGATAGCATGGAGGTAGGGCGTTTGCCTTGCATGCAGAAGGACAGTGGTTCAAATTCCGGCATCCCATATGGACCCCTGAGGCTGCCAGGAGCGATTTCTGAGCATAGATCCAGGAGGAATTCCTGAGTGCTGCCGGGTGTGACCCAAAAAAACTTAAGACACAGCTGCCTGATGCTTACAAGATTCCTTTTATGCTATGGACACACCTAGACCAAAAGTAAAGCTAGGATAAAAAAATATACTTCATTCAGGGAGAGATACCGGAGAGATAACACAGCGGTAGGGTATTTGCCTTGCATGTAACTGACACAGGACAGACCTGGGTTCGATACCCGGCATCCCATATGGTCCTCCTGAGCAAGGAGTGATTTCTGAGTGCATAGTCAGGAGTAACCCCTGAGTATCACTGGTTGTGGACCAAACGCCCACCCCCCCAAAAAAAAACACCAAAAGAAACCTTCATTCAAATGAAAGTAAAAAAGGAATATGTTTTACACACATAAATATGTATATATATGTATTGTATATTACATATATATCATATCAGATCAAATATGCTGTACAGCAAAGACAATAATTAAAGATAAATATGGGCAGTATACAGTGATAAAAGTATTAATCCTTTAGGAGATATAATGTAATTAATGTACATGCAGTCTGCATAGGAACAACAAATTATATAAAGTAAATACTAACGGACCTACGGGAGAAATAGGAAGAAACACTATGGCAGTTGGAGTTTAAAGAACTTATTAATATTAGCAGATAGATTTCTAGATAAAATATCAACAAGGAAAAAATATAAACAAGGAAACATCAGGATTTTTAAGAAAAAATTTATTGAATCACTGGGCAATATAGTTAAAGTTTTTGATGGTAGGATTTATTTTTTAAATGGGAATTAATAATTTATTTAGTTTCTTTTCTTTTTTTTTCTTTTAATTTTTTTGGGGGGTCACACCCAGCAGTGCTCAGGGGTTACTCCTGGCTCCATGCTCAGAAATTGCTCCTGGCAGGCACAGGGGACCATATGGGACACCGGGATTCGAACCGATAACCTTTTGCATGAAAGGCAAACACCTTACCTCCATGCTATCTCCTGGGCCCCGTTTATTTTCTAATGATTAAAATTATAATAGAGGTAACAGGACTAAATTAATGTTAATGTTTATAACATACAAAGTTATACACAATCATGGTTACCACCACCAAAACGCTAAAGATACCCATATACACAAACCATCCTTATGTAATTTTTTTGGGAGGTCACACCCGGCAGCACTCAGGGGTTACTCCTGGCTCTATGCTAGAAATCGCTCCTGGCAGGCTCAGGGGATCATATGGGATGCTGGGATTCAAACCACCAACCTTCTGTATGCAAGGAAAATGCCTTTCCTCCATGCTATCTTTCTGGCCCCAAGTCCTTATGTAATTTTGAGTCATTTTGTTTTCTTTTCCTATCCCAAAATCCCTTCTCCCAATGCATGGTATGCTCAGTTCTATAGAAAATCCAAGAGTTCTTTTTCTTTTTTTCTTTTTAATAATATTTTTATTTAAACACCATGATTATAAAAATTTTTGTAGTTAAGTTTCAATTGTAAAAAGAACAGCCCCTTTCAACAGTGCAACATCCCACCACCAATGACCCCCATCTCCCTCCTCACAACCCCTGCCTGTATTTGAGACAGGCATTCTACTTCTCTCACTCATTAACATTCACATGATAGCTATTAGTGTAGTTATTTCTCTAATTGCATATTCACCACTCTTTGTTGTGAGCTCATATCGTGAGCCAGTCCTTCTGGGCCTTATCTCTATTGTCTCTGAGCATTATTACAATAATGTCTTTTATTTTTTTTAAAACTCATAGATGAATGAGACTATTCTGTATCTATCTCTCTCCCTCTGACTTATTTCACCCAGCATAATAGTTTCTATGTCCATCCATGTATAGAAAAATTTCATGATTACATCTCTCCTGATGACTGCATAATATCCCATTGTGTACATGTACCACAGTTTTTTTAGTCATTCATCTGTTGAAGGGCATCTTGTTTCCAGATTTCGGTATTTGTAAATAGCACTGCAATGAATATAGGTGTGAGGAAGGCATTTTATTTTGTGTTTTTGTATTCCTAGGTTATATCCCTAGAAGTGGTATAGCTGGATCATATGGGACAGGCATTCTATTTCTCTCACCCACTACCACTGTCATGATAGTTGTCAGTGTAAATATTTCTCTAACTGAACTCATCAGTTTTTGTGGTAAGCTTCATACCGTGGCTGGTCCTTCCAGTCTTCATCTCTATTGTTTCTGGGTATTATTACAATAATGTTTTTTATTTTTCTTAAAATGCATTGGTGAGTGAGAGAAGATTCTGTGTTAAACTCTTACCTCTGACTTATTTCACTCAGCATAATAGTTTCCATGCCCATTGAATGGTTGAATTTCAGTCACACAGTGTTCCAATTCCCATCCCTTTACCAGTGTTCATTTACTGCCACCAATATACCAGATTTTTCCCTGTCCTCACTTCCACAGTCTGTCTCTATAATAGATACTTTTCTTTTCTCTCTTTTTTTAAACATCAGTTTTAAATGATATATTAGGGGGCTGGAGAAATAGTACAGAGGTTAAGAGGCTTGCGTATAGAGGTAAGGTGTTTGCCTTGTATGTAGCTGACTTGAGTTTGATTCCTGGCACCACATAAGGTCTCTAGAGTACCACTAGGAGTGACCCCTCAGTACAAAGCTATTAGTAAGCACTGAGCACAATACAATGTGTCCAAAACTTTTATATATATATATATATATACATATATATTAGGCAACATTAGAAATATACATTCTATTTAGAGCAATAGAATATACCCTGTAAATAAACATGAAACATTTTGTTGTGATATAAAACAGATCTCAGTAAAATAAATACTGTCTCTAAAAGAAAAAATAGTAATTTGGATTTTATTAAAACTATGATTTTTTTGTTTTGGGGCAAGAGACCTAGTACATTGAGTAAGGTGCTTACTTTGTACATGCCCAACCTCAGGACCACATATGGCCTTTAATCTCTGCCAGGAATTATCTCAGAGCACAGAGCCAAGCATAAGCTCTGAATACCACTGTGTGTGATCTCGAACCAAACTTTATAAAAACAAAATAATTTCTTTGGGAGACACCATTAAGAGAGTGAAAAATAAGTTACACCTAAAAGAATATTTAACTAGTAAAACAAAAATGTCATATAAGGAATATATAAAAGCTCCTAGAAATGTATTTAAAAAATCATAGAAAGTTTGTGAAAGATTTTAAGAGGTACCTTACAAAGACAAAGAACTAGATGGAAACCATTTAACTTTATCATTCATTAAGAAATGCAAGTAAAACTACAAGAATTTATCACTATTTACACACCAGAAAAGCTGAAATGAAAAAGACTATCAACTGTAGTAGGGAAGATGGAGCTATTGAAATTCTCATATTGATAGTGAGATAAAAACTGTTTTATGGGGGCCAGAGCAGTGGTGCAAGTGGTAGGGCATTTGCCTTGCATGAGCTAACCTAGGATGGATTGTGATTCAATCCCTCAGCATCCCATATGGTCCCCAGAGCCAGGAGCAATTTCTCAGCACATCACCAGGAGTAACCCAAGAGTCACTGGGTGTGGCCCAAAAAGCAAAAACAAACAAACAAACAAACAAGAAAACCCAAAACTATTTTCCGTTTTATTTTAAGAAGGGGACTTGCAAGAGATAGTTTAAAGAACTAGTTATATGCTTTGCCTTGGGGAGGCCGAGGATGTATTCTCAACAGTGCTTGGTCCACCAATCTTTACCATAAGCAACCCCTGAGAAACTTCATAGCATTACCAGTGTGACCCCCAAAACCTCCAAAATGGTAAAAATGGGGGAACTTTTAGGGGCCAGAAAGATATTGTGGGGCTTAAGGGCTTATACATACCTTGTACATAGTTTATTCTGATTCTATGATCACAGGCACAACCCTGGAGTAACCCAATACTGTTGTGCTTTAGGAGGTACCCAAACATGACTTGGGTGGCCTAGATAATCCCCAGGACTTCAGAGATTGAACCGCTTTGCATTTTTAGCATTGCATTTTAATCACTAGGTCTGTTGGGTCTAAATTTACTCCAGAGGTCTTTTGAGAACCAAGTAGGAGATGCTTTTCACAAATGATGGCTTGAATATAATGCAACTCAATCAATGTAATACAAAAAAAAGATAAAAAAATATGACCATATCAGTGGGAGTAAAGAAAGCATTTGACAAGATCCAATACCCATTTATATAAAAGGTCTCCATCAAAATGGGAAGAGAAATAACTCCCCTCAATATTGTTTTTTATTTTTATTTTTTAATATCTTTATTTAAGCGCCTTAATTATAGACATGATTCTAGTTGGGTTTCAGTTGTCAGTGTTCAGTTGTCAGTTGTCAGTTTCTAGTTGTCCAGTGTAGTTATTTCTCTAACTACACTCACCACTCTTTGTGGTGAGCTTCATATTGTGAACCAGTCCTTCCATCCCTCATCTCTATCGTCTGTGGGCATTGTTACAATAATGTCTTTTATTTTTCTTAAAACCCATAGATGAGTGAGACTATTCTGTGTCTATCTCTTTCCTCTCAACATTGTTAAAGTTGTTTACCATTAAGACACAGCTAATGACTTACTTAATGGTAAAGAATAGAACACCTTTCTCTTAAGATTAGGCACAAGATTGGCTAAACTATAGTAATTGAAATCCTGGCTACAGAAATTAGGTAAGTTAAGGGCATTTATACTGTAAAAGAGGAATACGTACTACTTATAGCTGATACAATACTATACTTAGTATCATCTAAAGACTCTAAAAAAGCTCTTAAAATAATAAATTTGTAAAGTAATATGGTAGTCTACAAAATCCACATGCAGAAATCCTATATGTGAAAAACAAAGTAGAAGAGAGAAATAAACAATTTTATTCACCATTGCACCTCCAAAAATAATCAAGTTCCTTGGAATTGGCTTAACAAAAGAGGTGAAATCTTAACTACACAAAACTATATTTTATTGTTAATATAAATAAAATATATAAAAAATGGAGACACCACCCCCTTCTGAATTGGAAGTATTAATATTGTCAAATGGTAATCCTACTGAAAGCAGTATAAAGATTCTATGCAGTCCCTATAAAATTACACATGACATTTTTAAAAGATATAGACCAAATGATTCTGAGATTTTTATGGAGCAATAAAGTCTCTCAAATAAGCTATAGTATGAAAAAAGAAGATGATGGACTTCTTTTCCCAACTCATATAAAATTAAACATGAACTTACCCTATGATCCAGAAATTCTACTCAAAGATAGATAGCCAACATAAATTAGCATATATGTGCATCAAAAATATAGCCAATTATGTCTATAGTAGTAGTATTTGTAGTTTCCAACATTTGTGGAAAAAATCAATGGTTTATACTATAGAATGAAATACTAATCAAGAGGAAAACACAACTACTTCTACATAGAATATCAATGATGGGAATTACTAAACATAATATTATAAGAAAGATGTAGAATTAAATAGACAAGGGGGCGATTTCACTTATGTAGCTAAATTAAAATATAAAAGAGAAAACCTGCTCTATGAAGCTAGAAATAAGTTTGCCAGTAAGCTTTGAGTAACTAAATTTTGGGGAAGGTTAGAAAGGATGACAGATATTAGCCAAAAACTGGGTTTCTGGAATGTTAGTAAGCTCCTCTGGGAAGTTAAAGAAGTTTATTGACCTTGTGTTAAAATAACGTTTGTAAGGGTCGGAGTGGTGACGAAGCAGTAGGGTGTTTGTCTTGCACGCAGCTGACCTAGGATGGACCGTGGTTTGATCCTCCAGTGTCCCATTTGATCCTCCAAGCCAGGAGTGATTTCTGAGCGCATAGCCAGGAGTAACCCCTGAGCATCACAGGTGTGGCCCAAAAAAACAAAAAACAAAATAAAAATAAAAATAAAATAAAGTTTGTAAATGCATACAAGAATGTGCCTACTTACAAAAGAAAAATAAATTAGAGGCTGGAGAGGTGGCACAGTGGTAGGGCGTTTGCCTTGCACACAACTGAAGCAGAACAGACACGGGTTCGATCTCTGGCATTCCATATGGTCCTCCAAGCCAGGAGTGGTTTCTCAGCACAGAGTCAGGAGTAATCTCTGAGCACCACCAGTGTGACACACACACACACACACACACACACACACACACACACACACAAAAAGAAAAATAAATTAATTGCATTTATTGGCTTTCTTTTTAGGGAAAGAAATGTTTGTTCCTTCATAAAGTCATGATACCTTTGTACCTTATTACAGATATTTTTAGTCTTGTTTTTGGAGTCACATTCAACTGTTCTCAGAGATTACTATTGGCTCTTTCGCTCAGGAATCATTTCTAATAATGCCCTGGGCACCATATGCAATACCAGGTATTAAACACTACTTAGCCATATGTAAGGCAAGTACCTTACCTCATGTCTTGTTATCACCTGTAGGAAATATGTATTTTAACTAAATTTAAGTTAAGGAGGAGAAATGAATTAGAGAAATTTAAGTGATTTCTAGGCCATGTTTGGCTGAAGAATGTTGGCCCACTTCACAGGGATGACTTTATTGTATTTCATTTCATTTTATTTTTTTAATCCTCAATGATTTTTTTTGTTTTGTTTTTTGGGTCACACCCAACTGCACTCAGGGGTTACTCCTGGGTCTGCGCTCAGAAGTCGCTCCTGGCAGGAACAGGGGACCATATGAGATACTGGAATTCGAACCACTGTTTGTTTGAATCTGCTGCATGCAGGGCAAATGCCCTACTGTGGGCTATCTCTCTGGCCCCTCAATAATTTTTATAGTAAAAAATCAGGTGGTGGGAGCCAGAGTGATAACCCAGTGGCAGGGCATTTGCCTTAAATGAAGCCAACACAGGATGAATACTGGTTCGAATTCCAGTATCCCATATAGTCCCCTAAGTCTGCTGGGAATGATTTCTGAGCACATAACCAGAAGTAACCCCTGAGCACCACTGGATATAGCCCAAAAACAAACAGCAAAAACAAACAAACAAAAAGTTCAAGTGGTGTTAGCTTAACACAAGCTTGGAGGAAATCCCGTTTATCAGTTAACAGCTACTTACTGAACAGCCCCACCCAGTAACCTAGGGAAGAAGGGATATGGCACTAAACAAGGAATATGGTCTTTCAAGGACTTTCCATTCTAGTGTATGGATTAAAATAAAGGCAGGAAAAAGCACTAATTATAATAAAAATTTTCAGTGCCTTTAGTTTCTCTGTTGAGTTATAAGAGAGGGGGAGATGTGGGGTTCAAGGGTATACAGTGAGGGTCTTACCTGTTCCCAAAACAAGTTGTCAATGAACCAAGCTTCTACTCCAGCAGAGTCCAGGAAAAATCAGAGACAAGTTGAGATTTCTGAATCATTACTTTAAGAAAAAGCATAAAACTGTGTTCTCTTTGGTTGTTCTTCTTGATACCTGGGTAAATGGCTGTTTACATAGGCACATCAACCAGTCACTCCCATAAGGGCAAACAGCTGCTTCCTGCATTCCCTGCTAGCACAGATTGGGGCCCTGAAGTACTGTGTACCCAGAGTAAAGGAGGGAAATCCTCCAATCAGTAATTTATTTAGGCAAGATTTCTTTGAACCTAAACACAAGGCACTATGGTATGTACTGGGAGCATAATAAAGAACAAAGAGATCACTTCTCTCCTTACTTCTGTTTGCTCTACATAGAATACGGGGTTGATTGACCTAGGCATGCTTCAGTGTCCCAGAGCACACTTCTCCTGATGTAGCTTTCAGCATCCAAATCTTGCGAAGAGAAAGTGATGAGCTAGGTCCTGAGTGAGCTCATTGGAGATTCAAGCTAGTTGGGTTTCAAAAATCCCTTGGTCAAGTGCTTTCATACCCTGGATGTCAAGGTCAAGCAGTATTTGAATCAGCTCAAGTCTGTTACCAAGCTGTCATGATTTTAGAAAATGGTCCTCAAACTACGGCCTGCGGGCCACATATTGTATTTGTTCCCGTTTTGTTTCTTCACATCAAAATAAGATGTATGCAGGAATTTGTTCGTAATTTTTGTTTTTACTATAGTTTGACCCTCCAGTGGTCTGAGGGACAGTGAACTGGGTCCTGTTTAAAAAGTTTGAGGACCCCTGCTAAGGGATACTCCCCAATTTCAATTTTATATTTGAAATTAGAATTAGTGCGGCCTATTGTTAGGACAAGCTTTCTTTTTTTTGGGGGGGGGGTTTGGGCCACACCCGGTGAGGCTCAGGGGTTACTCCTGGCTATGCGCTCAGAAGTCGCTCCTGGCTTGGGGGACCATATAGGACACCGGGGGTAGAACCGCGGTCCATCCAAGGCTAGCGCAGGCAAGGTAGGCACCTTACCTCTAGTGCCACCACCCAGCCCCTTATTTTTAAAGGTTGCATATTTTCAGGTATGTCATGCCCATGTCCATTTAGTGAGTTTGAAGCAACTATGTGCTAGGCCTCATGGAAAATCCTTAGTTTTACTGGAAAGCCAAAGGTAAACAAAGCCCTGAATGGTCCCTGCCCTTATAGTCTAATCTGGGAAACAAACATTGATCAAAGAAGTATATACATAAATACAAATTTAACACCGTTATTTATACTTATAGTAGTTCAGGTCCAAGGAATAGACACTAGACAGCCTTAAACCTGCATGAGCTTTTTTTGTGAGTAAAATTAGCTAGAGAAGCCTGGGAGAGACTTTTAGCAGTGTGATGGTTTAGTGGAAGGAGAGATTATTTAGGTCCTAACTGTAGAGTCATCTTGGAATTCCTTCCAATGTCAAGGTTGCCTATCAGAAAGTTCTTGCATTCTCAAGAGCAGATCTGCCTTCATATTCCTGTTGCACAGTGTGTACTGGGAGCACACTCCCAAAGCATGATCTCAGCATGAGTTGGTGGTAGATTCAGAGATCAGCAGCTGGTGTGGTTTGTCAGCTTTGTGCTCCTGAATCATAGATCTCCGTTATGGAAGATTTACAGTAGGGATATCTAGAAGCAAAATAATGTCACAGAGAGGAAGATTTAGACTAGAGGAATGTTCTCTGGTCTAGGAAAATGGGGACTTACGAAGAAAATAATTTTTGTGTTGAGTGAATGAAATGAGAACGGAGTGTTCTAGGAAAAAGGAATAGAGTAAGTGCAAAGTCCTGCAGCACGAGGCAATATGCGCTGTTTCTGAAACTGACAACCCAGGATGCTTAGAAGCATGCAGAGTATAACATTAAAGAAATACCGTTTTTTGGAATCCCCACAAGTCTTTTAACAAAGATCATCATTTAAAAAAGAAAGAGTGAATAAGGTAAAAATGGATGACAAGACTGTATATGTCTTTTCAATATATTTATCATCATGTTACACCTACCACCAAAGTACTAATATCTTTCTGCACTGTCTCTTGGATCAACCAATCCCCTCCCCCCATGATCACAAAGAACATTAATTTAACTATGCATCTAAAGTTGGACACAGGGAATAAGTTGAGTAAGATGTACTCACAGTCTATGGCTAATTGGAAGAAAGGAAGAATGTAGGGACCTAGGAGTTGATGTCTTAAACTTTTCTTACATTAACAACATAAATTACATCTGAAAACTGCTCAAATAAATATACTTAGAGATATGTTTAGTTTGACGTTACCAGTAAGTTTTAAAATTTTGAATATGTTGTTCAGATTTAAAAATTGAATTATTCTGCATAAAAATCTTGATAATCAGATTCTCTTATATAACCAAATCTAGCCCACATTTATGCTGAAAAGCAATTTTTTTTTTGTAAAGCATAGAGGCTGCTTCCTTTAGAGACATAGTCGTTGACTAATAAATATTTACTGAATGGCAAATGAATGAATGAAAATAGAGACCTTAAGGTTAGCCTGGACTGCAGTAAAGGAATATTTCTCAGTCTGAAGGAGAATGTGATTTAACACTAAGTCCCGGATATGCTAGTAAATGTTTAACAACTAACTCTTTGGGGGAGAAAAAGAGTCTTGATTTATAGTGTTTGCCGATTTTTGTGCTGCAAATATTCCCACCACGGCAGATTTTGAGTGACAAACATAATGTCACTAAAGACTAAACTAAAATGAGCACAGTCAGGTCCCATGAAATGGTCCAAGTTAGTTACAACAGAGAACTTACAGATCTGAGGGTAGAATTCTCAAATTGCTGAAGAAATGACCTTCTGAACAGCCCTGGAACATGGCAGGTGCTCAACAATGTTTGTTATGCCAGGATATGAATTGGTTGAAGTCCACAGATGGGAAATTGGTGGAGAACAGGGAAGACTAAGAGAGGATATGCTAGGATCATAAATAAGGATATATAACTTCTTTCAATTAGTCACCTTTTAGAAATTTAGATAGTTTTCTTTGGTCAAATAAAGAGAAAAACTTAGAAAATTGCCCTAAATTACTCGTTATCTCAACAATAGAGTAACTTTAGATCTTAATGAACAGTAGTCATCTTTTCAAGCAAAATATCACTGGTAGGACAAAAGGGAATTCATTTATTCTGTAGTATCTTGTAGTTGTCTATCAGATCTCTGATTTTCAAGGAACCACATATCTTTATACCAATATCCATGTAAAGTTGTTCCTTTTAAATATTGTCTATACATTGACCTGGTCATACTGATAGACATCAGAGGCAAGTAAAGACAGATTCACTTTTTTGTTTTGCTTTTGGACTTTCAATGTCTGTCTGTTTGTTTGTTTGTTTGTTTTTGGGTCATTTCCACTGACACTCAGGGAAAACCTGGCACTGCACTCAGGAATCATTCTTATGGTGCTCCAGGGATCATTTGGAAAGTTGGATGGAATGCTGGTTTGCAACATGAAAGGCAAGTACCCCATTTCCTATACTATCTCTCTAGCCCAATCTTTGTTCAGTTTTGGTTTTTGTTGCTTGTTGATAGTCCATACGTGACTGTTCTTATAGCCTACTCCTGAATTTACTCACGTGGATCACTTTTGGTTATCACTTATGCTCAGGGAACAATATGCAGTCCAAGGGATCAACAGCATACAAAAAGTACATTAAGCCCATAGTATCTCTCTGGCCCCCATATGGCTAAAGTATCAAGAAGACCCATGGCTTCCAAAACATTTGAAAATAAGGTATCTGGTTATTCTATGTATGAGGAAGGCCAGGCAGAATAGCTATGTTGAACACATGGGGAGAAGAACAGGCCATGAAACTACATAGAATGAGAGCAAGAGAACCACCATCACGGAGAACTAGTTCTAATATATCTGCCCACAGAATGTACTGCCCACAGAATTAACTTCCCACATAAGAACACATACATCAAGAGAGGCTTAGAAATGCCCAGTAAGTGCATCTCAGATTGTAGAATTGTGCAAGTAAAAGAATCACTGTCTTAAGGTTTTAAATTAAAGTTTATACAAGTTAAAAAAGTGAGATTAACTAAATTAATCATCAAGACAAAGATACAATTAATGAAAGATTGCACAGCTATTAAAATGATAAGCCAAATCTAGTCTGATATGAAATAATCACCAAAACCTACTGTCAGACAGTGGCATTCAAAGGAATCCATATCATATAAGATTCTACCATTAATTTAAAAAGTAAACATTTATGCCTGTGTATAAAAGAGATAAAGGAAGAAAGACAGAGGCAGACAAATGGGGAGAGAGCAAGACAAGATTTATTGTATAGAGTATTTATGAATACAGAAAAATACATAAAAATAGACTTTAGAGTTGGAGTGAAAGAGATATATTATCTTACTTTTGCTCATTTTTTTACTATATTTCCTGTTTATTTACTAATAAAAATCATAGAAATACTATTAGGACATAAATGAAACCAAAAATACCTGAACTTTACTAACATAATGCAACACTATAGTAACATATTATTTTTTTTAACCTTGATGATTCAGGTCTTCGATCAAATTTTACAAGAAATTGAATGGAATAATATAAGAAACTAAAAAAAACTGGTTCTTCATTTCAATGGAAAAAGAGAACAGACAGTTTTTTTTCATAGTAGTAGTCTCAATATTCTTGGGTTGGGTTTCCCAACTAGATCTTGGGTCAAAGATTTTAGTGGAGAAATTTATTTGGAGAGTGATTCTCAGAAGCACTAAAATGGAGTATGGGTGTGACAATTTAAAGCAAGGGAAATTAATAGGATATATCAACAGTTTATACTATGGGCAACCGGAACTCAGTTTTCCTTTCAGAGTCATGTTTCAGAACTGATCCACCAAAAGAGGAAGTCATTTGACGAATGTATTCTCTGCACGTAGGTGGCAGTTATTTTCAGCCTACCTCCTATGGAAACTGAGATGCGAGAGACAGTGCTGTTGGTTAAAGGAGTCAGTGAATTGAGGATGTTTCCAAGGGGATCTAGGCAGGCTACTCAGTATAAGTGAGGTTTCTAGGGATGTGTATTATTTTATGACAAACTTATTGTTTAAGAAATAGAATTTCTGGGGCCCGGGAGATAGCATGGAGGTAAGGCGTTTGCCTTTCATGCAAAAGGTTATCGGTTCGAATCCCGGTGCCCCATATGGTCCCCCGTGCCTGCCAGGAGCAATTTCTGAGCTTTGAGCCAGGAGTAACCCCTGAGCACTGCTGGGTGTGATCCAAAAACCAAAAAAAAAAAAAAAAAAAAAAAAAAAAAAAAAAAAAAAAAAAAAAAAAAAAAAAAAAAAAAAAAAAAAAAAAAAAAAGAAATAGAATTTCCAAAGGATTTAAGTTACTCTGCTCTTCTGGGTTTGTACAAAAGTAAGTACTTGTTAGTTGTCAAGGTGCTTTTTATCTTTTCTTTAACTTTATTTAATTAAATTGCATCATAGAGTTGACATAGTAGACCATAATACATTTGTTTCCAGATAAGTGAGAGATAGGTTATTTAAAAAATAATAGAAAGAAAAAAATAAAAAGGAAAGGAAGGGGAAAGAAAGTTTTAAAAATAAAGAATAAGAAAAAATACAGCAGCAAGCACGTATGTGAAATTATTGTATCTCCAATGAAGTCATTAATACAACAGCGTAAGTTTTAGTAAGCTATTGTTAGATGTCCATTCTGTTAAATTGGTGTGTTCCAATAGGGACAAAAACAACAAACAAATGATGTTGTCCAGCAATTCAAAGCACTATTACTGATTCTGAGACTTTTGTGGGTTGTGTGTTCACACTTTTGTGTTCACAACTGCCAGACCTCCTGAAAAAGGCAGAATGTGTGTGTGTGTGGGGGGGGTGCCCACATTTGTTCCAAAAAGCCTTGGTGATATGAGTCCCAAAATTGGCATAACTAAAGTTCAGTTAGATTGGTGTTTCCAAAGAGAATTGTAGAGGAGTGGTAGGGTGAGGCCACTGGCAAAAAGATGATTCTGGATGATGGATGCAGTAGGCATGGCTTTGGCAGGGCAGGGGTTTGGTTCATCTTCTCCTCTTGAGATTGCCAGATTTCTGCTGCATGGCTAGTGTACCCATAATTCTTCATACTTGATGTGCATCTTGTTTGAGAAAAGAGTGAGTCTATGGAGCTGGCCTGGTGAGAATATGGCGAACAATGTTTTGTCTTGTTTTGTTTTGTTTTTCTTTATCTTAGTGACAGAATTAATGTCATGGGCCAGGAGATGAGCAATGCACAATACTAGCGAGGAGAGAAGTTGTCTGATAATGTTCAGTGTCAACTATTCTATCTGTAACTCTTCCAAGAGCTATGGAAGCCTGGATTCATAATTCTTGGGGCAATGCCTGTCCTTGACAATAATGTACAACTGCTAGTTAGGCTGGAACAGATCTGGGATAGTGCCTAAATGCTTTCTCTTTCACTACACAATGAAAGAATCTGGATTAAATTGAAAGGAAGTATCCTGATAATGTATATGTCTTAAAGTAGCATGGTATCTCTTTATGTTACTACATCAGTAAGAAATTTCCAGAAAATTTTAAAATATGTATTCTTCAGACTATATATGTATATTTAAGAATACTTTCTAACCATCCTAAGGTAGAGCTTATGAATAAAATTGGTAAATGCGTGACAAAAAAAGGTAATTTCTAAAATCCGGTATTAGTTTTCTGAGAGTAGATTATCTTATATCAAGCAATTTCAGTTAGGAAGTTTCTTGGCTGGTAGGTTTTGATATAAGCAAAGCTTTGTCTGCATTACTTTTGTGAACAGTATGACCAAACAAACATATGATGATTATGCAGTTAAAAGAGACTTGTGGACCTCAACCAACCATATTTATATTTTATCTGGAAGTCTTTAGAGGTATGCTAGGTTTTTTTAAATCCTTATTGTGATAAATGCTTTCTTTCCTGTGATTTCAATAAAGACATGTAAGGCACAAACTTCAAATTTATGCACGGCACATGGAGGGTTGGGGTATTGTATATTTAGTAACAAAATCACAATAAAGCTTTTATTAAAGGACTATATTATTAAGTGAAAACTAATTCTATACAATTTAAGCCTCAAAGAATTTGTATTTAACACAAAACATCAACTGTACCACATGAGGAGCTCAACTGACAGCAGTTAAATCAAAAAAGATCAGACAGCTTTAATTAACCCCCAATTCAATATTATCCAATAGTGAATTACTTCTTCCTTTAAATCTATTTTAAACTGCAGTGCTCAGGTATTATTTTTCAGTTGAAGAACAGTGATAATCCTAATAGATTCCACAAATGTAACATTACATCTAAAATACACACCAGTTCTGAGTAAAAGGGTAAGCAATTATTTACAGGAAGGATTTGGAATGCATGTCATGAGAAATGGTTATCAGCATGGGATAAACTGGATCAAAATGATATGTTCAAAGAATTAGGGTGACCCCTATCTGTTTGAAGCACTTTCCAGTTTAAAAGAGAGGATGCTTATTCTTTGTTGCTTCATGCTCCAGTCAGTTATTGCTACATTAATATTGTGTTGGCTTCTAAATGTATCTATTTATTTCTTAGCTATATTATTGATAAGCTGGAGTGCAGCTAGTCTGATAGAAATAGAATGGGCTTTGTTCCATGTCACTTCTCTGAATTCAGTTTTTCTTCAAGTATTTCTGTTTCTTTGGGAATCAGCTAGCATCCTTGGGAATATTTTTCTCACAGTGATGAAAGAAGCACATGTGGGAATTCCCAAGTAGGAACACATATTAAAGAGCTCTATTGCCATTGGGTTCATCACATCCCAATTGCCCAATGATCTGAAAAGTAAACTTTTCCATTAAGAGACTGTAGGAAGAAAATGCAATGTTTTAGTGTTAGCGAACAGTAAAATCAATAATTCAACTTATTTCATCTCAGACATGGTGTTGTGTACATATGAGATTTTCTCATCTTCTCAACATTGCTGGAAGCATTTTTGTAGGCCTGGTTGAGTCTAAAGATTCTCTTTTATCATAAATAGTCACGAACCCAGTGTAGGAAAATTAGTAGAGTGTCATTATCTTATCATTCAATACCCAATCCAGCCTCAAACCATTTCTTCAGCCTCATTTATTACTTTTTACACCCCGTGATTTAGTCAAATGAGCTACAAGCCCTTTGCTGTATACAGCCTTTGCCTCTTGGGATTTGGCTGACTCAATACTATTCTTTTTTGCTCTCACAGGACCAGATTATACCTATTCTATTCAGGGAAAATCAGATACTATCATACCTAAAATGTTTTCACCACACAAAAACACCACCCTTCCTCTTCTCAACAACCCTCTTCTGCAAAACCCCTATAATTAGGATTTTCATGAGATAGATAAGTGATGATCTACCCTAACTTTTTTAGGCAAATGGCAATTTTCAAAATATATCTATGACGATTCCATCTCAAGACAGTTTTATATTAAAGATAGGTAACAAAAACTCCAAATAACAAATTTTAAGCAACAAAATCCTTTAGTCATTATCATAGAAGGTATATGGAATTACTTTGCTTCAAGAATTACAGTTCTTTAATGCTATCTCCAAGAGCCTTAGTTCTTTCTCTCTCCCTGACCTTCCAACCTAAATGGACATTAATGTCTTCTTCCATTACTATAAGACAACGATTTTTGCTTCCTAGCATCATTAATTCATACTTAGCATTGCAAGATGGAACAAAACAGATATGAGAGAAATTTGTCACATTTTCCTATGGCCAAAGAAAGATAACCTAGATGTTCCCTGAAAATATTAAAATAACCCTAATAATTTAAAAATTGCGAAGTACCCACCACTGGAAAAAAATGATTGTTCCACTTGGGTGAGATAAAAAAACAAGCCATTTAGACAATCCTAAACAAAATTTTGGTTCTGAACAAAGTTCAAGAAAGAAAAGAGAGGGGTAATTTAGAAGAATAGATATTCTTGTGGATTACTTGCTTAGGGAGGCATGATGTATATGTACACAGAAGTTTTTGTGAACCTTTAAAGATATGCCATAGTTATCAGCTACATAATAGAACCCTCTCTCAATTCTGTTTTCATCTAGTTCTAATGCAAGCAATTCTTTTTTTTTTTTTTTTT
>PVKC010014614.1:0-22026 GCA_004027635.1 Crocidura indochinensis | reverse complement strand
CTGAGACTTTTCCTTTGAAATGCAGATAAGAGAACCGGATGGATGGAAATTTAGAGAAAATTTGATAAGCACAAGTGATTGTTAAAAGACCTAAGTCTAAGAGGATTAAACTATAACATTTTCTGGGAAGAAGTGGGTCTGGGAGGAATCAAGAAATGTAAGATGTGTGGAAAATATTTGGAAGAATGAAGAATTCAAGAGGGAGTCGGTCTAGTGTAGACAAAGGAATACTCAGTAAGACTGAGGACTTAACTAAGAATGAATGGCATGAATTCATTGTGAACATACAGGATGGCTGATTGTCTTTATCAGTATGGATATTCTGGAGTTTGTGAATAGAAATAGAGTTTTGGAGTTAGCAGAGGCTTGGAAGCTGATAGTGTGAAAGCAGTGGGGGTGATAAGGGAAGAACATCTTGCCAGATGTGGTTTGAGTGTTTTTTATTAACTGATCTTTTGTTACAAACTGGACAGTAGTGTACTTGGCAACTTAAGAATCTGGCCAGCAAAAAGCCATGCTCATTGGCTCTGCTTGTTAGTTCACATCCATGGATTTGTATGTATTTGTATATATTATATATAAATCTCTGGATTTATATATGTGTATATATTTTGTATAAATCCATGGATTTAAGTTAATATCAATATATTAATACAATTATAATATATTTATATAATTATAATTAATATAGCATTGATATTAATGTATTAATATACATATGTTTGATTCAATAACCTTTTAACAGCTCCTGGGAAATCTGGAATTTTGGGTCTGTGAAGTGAATTTCCTGTTTCTTTGAACCTTAATTCCTGGACCTTGTTGAGGTGATTTCATGGAAAGGTGTTATAACAGCTTGTGGTTTTTTAATTAGTATTTATTTTCATAATAATAAAAGATCTAGGGAAAATAAAGAAACATAAATTGAGATAACACAAAATCATGTTTTTGCCAATGGAAAATTACAACCATCCAACAAAAAAGGGAAACTTTTCCATTGAGTCAAATTATATTTTAGATAAATGTAATTTGTATATAAGCATGGAGGTAATTTTTATAATTTAATTTTTTGGAGCTAAATCTTATATTTTTAAATTAATTTTTTAAATTGTGAACTAAATGAATTACAAGTCTTTCACGGTATTATTTAAGGTACATAGTGACAATGAACCAGGGCCATTCCCACCACCAGTATTGTCCTCCTTCCATGTTCCCAGCATGCATCCTATATTTCCCTTCTTTGCCCCCTGGGCTGTATAATTCGGATTTAAGATATGTACTCACTTTTTATTTGGGGAAGATTGCTCCTGCTATGGTTAGTTTCTAGGTGTTTGGATAGTGTGAGTTTAGTGATTCACTGGAGCAGTGAAAAGACACTGTAGTACTTACTTCCTGTAGTAGTAATCAGTTGTATTTATATACCTATGGTTTAAATACTTCTTCTTCCCTCTTTCCCTTACCCTTTATTCATTCTCTAAACACTCTAACACTTTACTGAAGTTACTTCAACTTTTCAATCTGTTATATTTTATATCTTTGTACATATATGCAGTGGAAAGCTTTTAGCTTTAAATTGTGAAATAATCTATGTAATAGATCCTAATTTTTTTTTTTACTAGGAAAACTTCTTGTTTAAAATATTTTTTATTGTGACCAATGTGAATTCCAAGTCTTTCACAGTTATATTTAAGGTACATTGTGCCAGTGAATTTGGGTCATTCTCACCACAATAGATTCAAATTCTGATCACCAGTCACTAAATAGGAACTGTAGAAAAGTTTTTAACATTAGTTTTGTTGGTGGTTTATTTTTACAGTTCACTTCTGTTTTCAGTTTCATACCCACATGATCTGAGAGGTAGGATGATTCAGATACATCTGATTTTTATGCTTGATTTTTTAATTACTTCAGGATAAAGTTTTAAATTTATTTTCATTCAGGTACATGTATCTGTTGATATATTTCCCTGCCAGTATTTTAATAGTAGGAGCAATTTTGTATTACTTGGATGCAAAAATCTGTTAAGATTAAAAATGTATACTACTTAGTTTTCTTATAAGTAATTTTAAACTAGGCAAGGTAAAGGGTAAGATCTATGTATTAAACTAAACTGCAATTCCTTGTGTATATATCAATGAAAGATTATTACAAGAAATATGTAATAGATTGTTTTATGTCCAATTGGCAGATGATTGCTACAGTTTTGGGAGAAATGTGTAAAGGTTTAGAAAGAAATTTAAGGTGACAGGTATTCAGATTGTTCCAGGTTTGGCTGCTAATAATGCCAGCTGAAATGTACCCAGTGTACATGTCTTTTTTATTTGGATTTTGTAGCATTTTAACACTAAAAATAAGGTAATTTGTGGTTGAGCAGGTGGTGGGTTATCTGAAACGGGTGGCAGAGTCCAGAAAACCAGCTTCCTTTCTTACTTTTTCTATCCCCAGATAGAATCCTGCTCTTTTATCAGTCTAATCTTGGGTCTGTCTGTAAATGTAGACCTACTCTCTTTGTATTTCTTTTACTAGTCAAGCAACATGCTGGATCTTTAGTAATATTTTTATAGAGTTTTACTCTTTTTACTAAAAGCATAGGAATTTACAATATAGTATTAGTGTATAGTATTAGGGCTGGAGCGATAGCATATTGGGTAGGGCGGTTTGCAATATGGGTTTAATACCTGTAATCCCATATTGTTCCCCAAACCTACCAGGAGTGATTTCTTTTTTTTTTTTTTTTGTCTTTGTTTTTGTTTTTGGGCCATACCCAGTGATGCTTACGGGTTACTCCAGGCTCTAGTCTCAGAAATCGCTCTTGACTTGGGGGACCATATGGGACACCGGGATTTGAACCACTGTCAGTCCTGGATCTGCTTCATGCAAAGCAAATGCCCTACTGGTTTGCTATTGCTCTGGTCCCTACCAGGAGTGATTTTTGAGTGCAGAGCCAGGAGAAACCCCTGGCTTCTGGGTGTGGCTCCCAAATCAAACAAAATATCCTTCAAAATCAACCAACCACCAACAACAAATACATAATTATTAAAATAGCTCAGTTTTTATAAATATGTATACTGAGAGAGATAACTCAAAAGGAAATGCTCATGCTATGTCAATGAGAAGATTAGGTTTTACTTCTGGCACTGGGTTCCCTGATTCCAAGCATTTCTTTTTTTTTGTTTTTTGTTTTTTGTTTTTGGGTCACACCTGGCTGTGCTCAGGGGTTACTCCTGGCTCCATGCTCAGAAATTGCTCCTGGCAGGCACGGGGGACCATATGGGGCACCAGGATTCGAACCGATGACCTTTTGCATGAAAGGCAAATGCCTTACCTCCATGCTATCTCCTGGGCCCCTCAAGCATTTCTTGAGGGAACCCCTGAGTACACTGTTGGATGTAGCCCCTGAGCACTTCTTTTTTTTTTTTTTTTTTTTTTGGTTTTTGGGCCACACCCAGTGACGCTCAGGGGTTACTTCTGGCTATGTGCTCAGAAGTTGCTCCTGGCCTGGGGGACCATATGGGAAACCGGGGGATTGAACCGTGGTCCGTCCTAGGCTTGCGCAGGCAAGGTAGGCACCTTACCTCTAGCGCCACAGCCCGGGCCCCCCCTGAGCACTTCTAATCATGATAAAAGAAAAAGCCAACAAAATAGGTGTAATGAATCTAATTCTAATTTGGGAAACCTTTAAGGCAAGTGTTCATAGTAATACTTGGCCAGTTAGGCTTAAATATTCAGATTTGAGGATCTGGTGTTGTGTAGGATCCCTCTAGTTGTGCTCAGGGTAAACCTAGGCCACAAAGGCTCCTTCAGAGTCACAAGAGAGTTGCACAAAGGACCTTGTGATGTTTGATGAAATAGGGTTCAGGTGTATGTGAGCCCTGTTCTGATTTTATTGATTTCTTTTCTTATCTTTAGGTAAAATGTAGCTATGGTAGCATGTTGATAGTAGTATTAATGTTTATGGTCTTGATGTATAATTATCATATCCTTATTTCCTATTAAGAAGGTATTGTGATTGGAGAAGAATAATCAGAGATTTTTGTAGTGGTCATGGAAAAGAAAGCATAGATTTGAGAAACATTGGGAAGTTGTAACTAGTAGGAGAAATTGATTATATTGGGTAGGCAAATAGCTGGAACATTGTAAAATCATCCCACATGCCATATCTCCAACCCAGAGGAACAAGTCTGAACTGGGGTTGCGCATGAAATAATCCAAACCAAGTTGTGGGTGAAACACGTGTAGACTGGCAGTCTTCTACCTCATATGTAGAACAAGCTGCCTGCTGTAAAGACAGTAAAGACAGCTCATGCTATCCTGAGCCTATCCCACCCAGGTTTACAAGTAAGACAATCTCTGTTTTGTGGTAAATCCAAGTTGTAAACAAACACACAAAGGAACCAGGGATGATCTTTGTTTTAGGTAAAAGAAGGTGTAGCCTAACAGAACATGATCCTAAATCATTTGTCACTGGTGGCTTCTTGATGGCACAAACATTTTTTTGGAGAAATAGGCAAGGGATATGAGAAATGCTTAAGCTCTAGGCATGTAGAGTTGAATCTTTAAATCTGTAGGCCATTAGGCTTCGATGTGATGTTTGCATTGTCTAGGTAGCCCTGGGTTGGTAGTTGCTAAAGAGATAGGCTGTGCCAGTGAATTATGAGAGGCTTTGGTTTCAGTTTTAGGAGATTTGCTTAAGAGGATAAATTCTCTGAATTCTAATCCATACCTATCATTTTGAAGGCCAAGAAATCAATTTTAGTCGGTTTCTAATTCTCCTATTATCTTACTTGTGGCTTCATAATTCTATGAAATGCATATCAGCATCCTCTCTCATCTATATACTTCGGATATTAGATCCAAATTAGAGCTTTGAAAATTTATACAGATTAAAATCCATCCCCCATTGCTTCACTTTTGGTTTCCATTGGCTTCCTTTCCTGTAGTTGTGCCAAATAACTCATCCCTTGGCTGGGGAGCTTATGAAAGAAAGTAATCTTGTTAAAATAATCTTGTAGTTGCCAGAGATAATTTTGTAGTGTACAGAAGGAAAGCACTTGCCTTTCATATGGCTAATCCCTGATAGAGTCTTCCAGGAGTAAGCCCTCAACACTGCTGGGTGTGGCTCCCAAAGCAAAACCAAACAACCCCTCCCCCATCAAAAAAATTCAGACAAGATTTTTTTAATTGAGATACAAGAGAGTATTTTATAAAATGTTCACTCATGGGGCTGGAGAGAGAGTTAGCCTTGCAAGCAGCCGATCCAGTACCTAAGGTGGTTGGTTCGAATCCTGGTGTCCCATATGGTCCTCCGTGCCTGCCTGCCAGGAGCTATTTCTGAGCAGATAGCCAGGAGTAACCCCTGAGCATTGCTGGGTGTGGTCCAAAAAAACCAAAAAAAAAAAAAAAAAAAAAAAAAAAAAAAAAAAGAAATGTTCACTCATAACAGTAGTCATACTGAAAGATTAAATATAACTTTTTTTAAAAAGGGGAAATATGGTAGTATCTTCATTTCCTTTTGTGGTAGGGATAATTAATAACTTAAGAATGCTTTGGATTTCAGCAATAAGTTTAGAAGTTTGTTTATTGTTTTGAATGTGGCCTACCTAGGTTTGATCCTTAAGTGCAAAACCATGCAGGATTAAGCCATGAACACCCCCAGGGGCTTACTTAACACCAAATAACAGCAACAAAAAAATAAGCACAGAAATAAACACAGAAAAGAGTGACTAGAATGTGAAGTCTAAATAACCATTGAACTAGTTGAAAGTGTTTAATGAAGAGAACTTTTTGATAGAGAAGTATGGGATATTTCTAGTACAGGAATCTCACATGGAGAATTTAGATTTTAATTATAGAGAGCAAAAGGAGATGAGTCAGTGAAAATTACAAGGAAGTAGGTTTGAGTAAGTTGTGAGTGAACAAGTTTGTGAATGATTAAAGAATTCCCAAACTGGAGTAAGCTATCTTCTGAGGTTATTTCCTTATTTTGGGTGCATTCATGCCCATTCTCCTTGGCTTATTTTTGGAAGTGATGGATATTGTTATAAAAATTCATGTTACTTGTTGATCTAAGACACTTCAAAAAAGTCTAACTCCAAATTCCTAAATCTACATATGTTTGGCTATATAGCTTGTATATGCTTGTTGAATTAAAGCGCACAACTGAACTTGTATCTAAGTAGACAGACGTTTACACAGTCTTAGGGATAGTAATTAGTAATTTTTAGGATAAGGAACTATATATAGGTTTAGATGTCAAATGTGTAAAAGATTTTACTGAGATAGTGTTCTTATATGCCCCATCTGCTTCGTATATTTTACTGCAGACCTCCAGAATTTGTTTTTGAGAGGAAAATTGTCAAATTCTTTCCTCTGATGTTACATTTATTATTTGACTATGAGGCTATATTAAAAAAATTCTTTGTGTTTTGGGGGTCACACTTTGGAGATGTTCAGGTGTTACTCCTGGCTATGCACTTAGGAATCACTCCTGGCAGTGTTCAGAGACCAATCATATGGGATGAAAGGATCAAATCTTGCTTGCCACATGTAAGACAAGGACTCCATCCACTGTGCTTTGCCTTGGGCCCCTGTAGCTACATTTTGTGCTGTTTATCTGCACATTCATATTCAGTTACCTATTCGTTTAATTTTAACTCCTCTTTACTGTGTATAAAATACACTTCTTTACCCTATTCCAAAACTACCAGTTTGTTAATTCAGTCAAGGTCAACTTTTTCATTCTTTTCACTCTAAACCAATATAAACTTCATAATTCATAAGAGGAATTTAGTGGAATTAAAATACTTTAGAATTTGGTCAAGTGCTATTTTTTTTTGTTTGTTTTTTTTTGTTTATTTTGGGTCACACCCGGCAGTGCTCAGGGGTTACTCCTGGCTCCATACTCAGAAATTGCTCTGGCAGGCACGGGGGACCATATGGGGCACCGGGATTCGAACCGATGACCTTTTGCATGAAAGGCAAACGCCTTACCTCCATGCTTTCTCCCGGGCCCCATCAAGTGCTATTTTAATATTTAGAATATTAATAACAATGGGTTAATTAAATTAAGTGTTTGATACCATATACATTTATAATGTACTTATTCAATAACTTATATTGAAAAAACTATGAAATTTTATGCATACTCTCATCTGTCCAAAATATGTTGGTTTATTTTTGGGCTACTCTTTTATGGACAATGAGATTTAATCTGTTTTAGAAAAATTAAAGACAGCAGGTCAGTTTTGCAACATTTCCTAAAGGTCGTTTTACTTGAAGGTTTTTAATTTTTATTTATTTTTGAGATCAGTAAGAAGTAAATTTCCAGAGCCTCAGATCTTTTGGAGAGCTGCCTTATCTTTCATTTTTCAAAAGGTTACATTTGGGAAACATTTGCTTATTTCTTCATTATTTTTAGCCTTTGGGAAGTACAGACCCAGATTTTTCACTTTTCTCCAAAATTTTAGTTTCAGATTACTTGAGATTTCAAAAACCATACTACACAGAGATCACGTGAAAATAATTTGACATTTGAATGGAAGGGAGAACAAAAATATAATGTATTTTGTACAAAGGAAATAGGAAAATAGATTGTATAATAGAATATTTTTGTATATTGTATAACAGAATTGTATAATTGTAAAACAGAATTTACATAATATGTAGATTGAATGATCTATAATATTTAGCATAAATTATTTTTTAAACTTTATTTTATTTATTGCTTGATTGGCTTTGGGGTCACACCTGGTGATGCTCAGGGGTTACTCCTGGCTTTGCACTCAAAAATTGCCCCTGGCAGGCTGGGGGATCATATGGTATGCTGGGAATTGAAACTGGTCCCTCTTGGGTCGGCAAACTCCCCAAGGTTGTGCTAACTCTTTGGCCCTTAGCTTCAAAATTTAATTGAAATGTATGAAGCTACCTCTGAAAAGTTCCAATATTTAAGAGGTATTTTACATATTTTTTATTCTGTTATTTAAAAAGGTTATTCTGTTATTTAAAAATAAAAGTTTATTGTGACCAAAATTGGAAACGAAAATAGATTAAGTTTATTGCTATTAACACAGTATTATAATCCCACCTTTTCTCCTAACAGAATTCATGGTTGGTCATAATGAAAGAACATTTCTAAAGAGAAGGTGTCTACTCTTCAAAACACAGATTAGATTAAAATTGCTCTCATTTATATTCCAGTTTTCACACTTAAATTTTTTTAAATGTTATTTTATTGAAATCATTGAGATTTGCAAAGTCCTTCAGAGTCAAGCTTCCAGTGAATCAAAAGGTGTATTTTATATTAATTATGTTTCATGAGGTTTTTATTTTATTTATTTTTAATAACATTTTTATTTAAGCACCTTGATTATAGACATTATTGTTAGTTGGGTATCTGTTATATAATGAACAATCCTTTCACCAATGCAACATTCTCACCACCAATGCCCCTCATCTCCCATATCCTCCCAACCCCTCACCCCCCTTAAATAGTATTTTGGTTTGGAGTCATACCTGATGGTGCTCAGGGGCTACTCCTGGCTCTGCACTCTGGAATTTCTGACTGTACTTGCGGGACTGTTTAGGATACCAGGAAGAGATCAAACCCAGCTTTGCTAGTGCAAGAAAAGTGCCCTACAAGCTGCATTATCTCTAACCCATTCATAAGGTTTTTTTTTTTTCTTTTTTTACAAAAAGATTTCAGTCAGTGCAATCTTTTATATTATTGTTGTTGTAAATAAATAAAATAAAGGCTAACAATTAGAATATGTTTTTCAAGATTGGTTTGTCCTTTTTCATATACATTGCCTGTTTTGTAGACTATTTGAGATGATTTACAAAAGTATTTTAAAATTTAAACAGCGTAATTGGAAATAAAGCAGCCTAAGTGATCCACGCTGAGAAAACTAAGAGTGTTTAGATTTAGATTACAGGGTCTGTCCCAGCTATTTTTTCCTGTAAATATGAATAAAAAAAAAGAAGCTATTTGAAACATAATTCTTATTGCCCGTTACAGGATTTAAAAAAAAGTCAAAATAACTTCTCAGAGGAAACAAAACTTTATTTTTGGGGGGTGGAAGTGGAAGAGAGGGGAGGATCCCTGATAGGATTCAAACTGGGCTTGAATCAGCAACCACATGTCAAACAATCTTCTTAACTTTTGAACTATTTTGTTGTTGTTGTTGTTGTTGTTGTTGTTTTTTGGGTCACACCCGGCAGTGCTCAGGGGTTACTCTTGGCTCCATGCTCAGAAATTGCTCTTGGCAGGCACGGGGGACCATATGGGGCACTGGGATTCGAACCGATGACCTTTTGCATGAAAGGCAAACGCCTTACCTCCATGCTATCTCCTGGGCCTGAACTATTTTTGTAACCCTCAAAGTCTTTTCTTATATTTGGTCTAGGAACAGATTCTCACAAGATTTTTTTACGTAAGAATTAATAGCTACTGCCTTCAAGGGCTTTCTCTATGATAACTTTGAAGCTAACTTTTAAGAAGGTACACTTACTGTGATAGCAATAGCATGTAAGAATTGTGTAACAATAGCTTGTTACCATAGCCTTTTTTAAATTAGTTTTTTTATTTATTAAGCTACCATGAGTTGCAAAGTTGTTCATGATTGAGTTTCAGTGTTCTACAGTGTTTTCTAGCACCTATCCCTTTACCAATGTTCACTTCCCTTCATCAGCATCTCCCAAGTTTCTTTTCTGATACCCAGCCTGTCTCTATGACAGACACTATTTTTCCTTTTAGACACTGGTTTGCAATGCTGTTACTGAAAGGGTATTATACACCTCACTTTACCTCTTTCTAGAACCCAGTTCTTGTCCAGAGTGATCACTTCCCACTATCATTGCAGTGGTCTCTTGTCTGAACTAACCACCCTCTCCCTTTGTAGCAAGCTTTCTACAAATGGCCATTAGTAGAAAATTTTTTATTTTCACAATTGTCCTTAGATATTATTCTTCTACATTATTTTTTCTACCCCGCAAATAAATATGCTCATTTTCTGTCCTTTTCCCTCTAACTTACCTCACTCAGCATAATACTTTCAATATCTATCCATGTATGAGCAAATTTCATGACTTAATATTTTTCTAGCAGCTGCATAGTATTCATGCCATTGTGTGTATAGACCATAACTTTATCCATTTCTTCTATTCATGGGCACTTGTGTTTGTTTTCAGATTTTGGTTATTGTGAGTAGTGCTACAATGAACATAGAAGTACAGATGCCTTTTCTGCATTGAGTTTTGGGGCTGTTATAGTATATTTCCACAGTAGCCTGTACTTTGATTTCCTTCCATATCCACATTATCAGATAGATAGATGTTATTCTTATTTTAAAGATGCAGACTCTGAGTAAAGCTAACTGTCCAGATGCTTATGAAAAATTTCAGATTCCATTGTCTTAAGCAATTCTCTAAGTCAGAAAACATTTTACATATAATGGTTCTGCCCAGGAGAACTCAAAAAGAGACTTTTTATTTGTAAGGAAGGGTTTATATATCTGAACTTGTAGTTAACAGTAATGTTTCTATTTCTTGGCAAACAGTGGCATTTCATTATAGAACTTATTATCATATTATAAAGTTCATTATTAACTTTGACAAGCTCATTTTAGCTTCATGTGACGTTGCTAGATTCTTCCCGTACTATTATTTAGTGAAAACATTTAGATCTTGAGGAAAAAGATTTGCTATTAAGTAAATTGAACTATTATTGTGTACACTGTTTTAAACATTCTTATTTCTACATGACATATATAGAGCTAAGATTATTTATAAATAACATGACATTGACTTTATATTCAGAATGTAGAGCAATTTTCTGATGAACTAAACTGACCCAAATTATGGTTCTTTAGGACCAGAGCTGATGATTAGTGTAAAGATTTCTGTTATGGTGAGATGTGAGACTCTGAACTTCAATGCGCATAGTAATTTTTTATCATTATATTTTCCTTGACAGTTGATATTGTAGGTAGTAAAATTGAACCAAGTGTTTTCTTTCTATCTTTTTCTGAAATCAAATAATATATATTGAAGTTTTAAACTAGCTAGTGCTATAGTTATCTTTTTTTTTTTTTGGTTTTTGGGCCACACCCGGCGGTGCTCAGGGGTTACTCCTGGATGTCTGCTCCTTTTTTTTAATCAGAAGGCAGAATTGTACTTTTATTTGTACTTATTTAACAACCAATCGTTTACTAATTGAATGATTAGTATGTAGCATATAGAATATTTTGAGTATACATAATTGTATTGATATATATATATACATTGTATATCAATTTACTTATCTTTAATGCTCTTTATTTCATTGTGATTCACCATTTCATTATTTTTTTCTTCAGCTCCGTAGGATAAGCAAAACTCTTCAAGTTTTAAAATTGGAAAATGCCAACTAAGTGAAATAGTTAGAATTTTAAATTAAATGGAAATCTTATTTATTTGAGTCTTCCTTTAATTTTCTGTAGCAGAAATATTCAAGATTGGACAGAGATTGCTTCTTACAATTCCTGTCCTTTGAAAAAGTAGTTAAAAAATAGAGTATTGATTGAGTAAGATAAATTGTCATTTCTGAGTAGAAAAATATTGTATTTAAATGGATCCTATGAACTCTTATTTTTCCTTTTGATTTCTTTGCTTAATTCATCCTGGTGGTTTTCTTTGAGAATTAACTCAAGTCCAATCAATGTCTCACAAAGGCTTTTCTCTGATTTCAAATTCTCTATTCTCCACACCCATCAGTGTGTATGTGAACTTTTGTTCCTATTTTTTAGCTCTTGTGCAGAGGCAAATTTACAAAACTGTATAGACAGAAAGGCCTTTGAATCACCCTTATTGCCTTCATTTCTACATATACGATGACATTGTCTTCCTACCTTCAACCCCATCTCCTCAGTTTAATTTGGACTGAGGTTGAAACTTACATATCTTTATTTTTAAAGCTAATGTAATAGAGAACTGTGGCTTAGAAGAGCAATGTTGTGATGTTAAAGGCCTCTTACTAAGTGTGGGTACAGAGGTCTTGTTGGATATGTTTAAACATTATGAAAAGATACAGAATCATTTTGTGCATCAATTAAATTACAAGATTGGTTGGCGATTTTAGGGGTATTTTAGACCCACTGAAGGGGTGAATTGGCCACTGCAAAACTCCATAAACTCGGAACTTGATTAAACTGAAACTGTGCTCCCCCCATCCCCTGCAAGCCTTTATTGATAACTTTAATCTGGTATTTAAAATTTCTGCTTTGTCATTTTCATGTGCTATAAGGTTAGTTCTCTGACTGAAATCATGGTGCCCATTTAACAGCTACCAACTGAAAAAACTTTACAGTGTATTTATTCAGTATTAGAATGTAACTGAGTAACATTTATGGGCCTGGCTATAGATACTCCATTAAACATTAAAGAAATGTAATAAAACTGTATACCTACATTAGAAGTCCTAACATTCAAGTAGTCACGGAAGCTTAGTTTAGTGAGCATAGAATTTTCATATTGCTTTAAATTTCACACTTCGAAACAAAGCCTTGCTTTGGACAAATCAGCAAGAATCCAATACCAACTTTGGAGTCTTGACATTTGGTTTCAAGTAGGCAAAGAAAGTGAGATTGATTATTGTGATTTTATAGCAATTCTATGCCATTTATTTTTTGTTTTACTATAATGAGCCAAAGAATGATAGTTTTCTCTCTTAACTTGAGGAGGACTTTGGCTATTAGAAATTCACTGATAAAGAAACTCCAGAAAATAAACATGATAAGCTTATTTAGAATAGGTAGAAAAGCTAGCATCACTCAGTAATGCTAGCAGTAGGGCACTACTAAATCTGTGTATATGGACCACATGACATATTCATTTATTCATGGAGAGTTGAGAGAGTCTGTGTGTAGCACTTGAAATATTGGACACGATTCAAATGTGAGTCAAGTGTGTCTAGAGGCTTTATTCACACCTATTTTCTTTTAGTCAGCAATGCTTCATAATGCCCTGGTTTCATGAATTAATTTTAATGGAATTAAACTTGAACAGCTCAAAATTATATAATTAATTTCATTCAGCTTCAATTAAAGTTACTAATTGAATCAAGCCTACTAGCATGACACCTGGCGGCAGATGGCTACATAACAGTAGCTGCAAGTATATAGGAATTTGCTGATGAGCAAGTTCATGTTTACTAAATAAACCGTTATAAAATCGTCATCTGGTGGTAATCTCAGTGAAGTCTTGAGTTGACTCTGGCAGTGGAAAATTTTCCAGAGTTATTTGTAAAAGAAAAGATTCTAATTGAAGCTAGCATATATGAGGAAGATTTTATTCACTAGGATAATGTTGAATAAATGTTACATAAATCTAAAACATCCTGTCGTAACATACTTCTAATTAATATTTTAATGCTCTCTGAATATGGTTTTACTTTCTAAAATTAGTGTTAAAGATGATTTTTCCTCCCAACATCTTAGTTTCTAGTGGGTGTCCATGTATTTTTATGTGTTGAAATGTGTTTCATGGCAGAACTTTTTAATTGCTTTGAAATCTGCATGCTACTGGAGACATTTCTGCATGGGCAGAAATCTTTTTTTTCCTCTGGAAATACGAACACAAATGGCTTGTAGCTTCTGTTTGAATCTCTCTCCTGTCTTTGTTTCCATAAGTTTAACTTCAACCAGCTAGCATCTTTTGCTTCTCTTCCTCCTTCCTCCTTGTACAGATCCTTTTGAATACTCACCATTAAATGCATTCTTTAAGTAAGCCCATTTGAATGGCTTTCAGCATTCAGGATACTATATGACTTTCATTGTTATTTGCAGTTTCAAATCTAAACTAAACTCATTTGTGAAGGTCACAAGTGCATTATGTAATTTGGTAAATCGTTACATGTATATAAACACAATGACTAGTCATCTAATAAGTGTGTGTGTGTGTGTGTGTGTGTGTGTGTATCATTAACATGAATGAATTCTCTTGGACTCCAATCTAATAGAATTCCAACTTCAGCCCCATGTTCTATAATTATTTGTACAAATTTTTATTTATTTTCTCACATTTCTTTCCTTTATTACTTTCTATCTAGTTGATCAAAGACTAAGAAGCTTCTGCCTGGAGTCCAAGAACTCCCACTTGGTTATTCTTACTAAATTCTCTTGTAACTTCAGAAATTCTTAATGATTTTAGTGTAGTAGAGTCACTTATGTGCTGCTCACCAGAATTGAAGTAGAATCTTTGGTAGTTAAAGTCCAGGAATATGATTTTTCTTCCCCCCCCCCCCTCCATATATGCTATGGTCAGGGCTTATTTCTGGCTCTGCACTAGGGGATTTTTTCTATTGAGCATAGGGAACCATATGGGATGCTGAGGATTGAAGCAGTGCACCATTTTAGGGACCCTCCCTCCTTCAGAATTTTAGATACCTTCTCCACATATCTTCCTTCTTCCAGGAGGTTTGACATATAAGACAAACAACCGACCCACTGTACTGTATCTGTCCCTCATGGCATAATTTTCCAAAAAATAAATCTGTGTCCTCCCCCATATCAAAATGAGTTAAAATTCAATCAGGATTGAATTAAATCTGTGCATAGATTTATTATGCATGCCCATGATTAGTCAGTTTATAAGTTTTATTGTCTACTTTGACTTGATTTGCCTTGCTTTCAGATTTCTCCCTCTGGCATTCTAATATCTTTTCTATGTTCCCTGTCAAACATTTACAGTCATTTCTCTGTTTGTCCTAAAGTACTTCACAGTTGATAGAATTTGATTCTTTGCCCAACTCTCTGCTTTTGGAGTTTACCCATGCTGATCTTCCACCTGGAATGGCCTTTCTCCAAATATGCACTTTTAAATTTCCTGCTAATCTTTTTACTATGCATCTTTCTTCTAGTGCCTTTCTTAATCTCTGAATCCTGATGTTTCTTTTTATTTTGATTAACTACTCTAGAACTAAGAATTTACAAGGATCTCTTTTTACCTTGCATTAGAATGAGTTTTTTGCTAGGGCTATTGTTCCTAAAAGGATGTTAACTTTTCCTTCCATGCTGGCTTTCTCCCTGGGAACCCTAAAGAGTTTGTCATTCATTCAAATGTAGTTGGGATTTTGTCTTCATCTTCTTTGTCTTTTCCTTTGATTTCTTCCTGTGCTACTTGTACTATGCACTCTTACTATGTACTCTGTAATCTGTACTCTTAACATGTGAAATAACTTTCAACTTTTCCACATTCCTTAATGTCATCACATCACTTGTGTTAGGATGATCTATGAACAATAATTTTAACAGTTTATTTGTTAAGTATGGCTTAATAGTTAATATTTGTTAAATTATGACTTTATGATTAGTTATTCTGGCAGTACTGATGCTCAGAAAACCATATGCAATGCCAGGGATTGATTTTTTATTGTATGTTCAAGACAAACACCTATCTTAAACATCTATTTTTACTCTATACATATTTATTATATGCTTGGTACATGCCAGGTACTAATCAGTAAAGCTGTTACTTAGTTATGTAAGTATCAATAGAAATATTACTCTTTCATTTCTTTAAAATTAAGGAAAAATCTATAAAATTAGAAATATAAAATGATGTAGCACTTAAAATAATAACTCTTATCTCTTATTTAGAAAAATGTAATGAAGAAAATTCCAAGACGGATATAACTCAAGCTACCAATAGCTGCTTCACACATGGAGAGATTCAAGACCAGTCTATTTGGGGAAATTGTTCAGATGATGAACTCATCCAAAGTAAGTAATTTTAGAGAAAATTAGATTATCTGGAGATCTGACCGTGAGAAAATGCTCTCAGTTAAGACATCTATATAAGGGAGTTTATCTGAGTGATTCTATGTGTATTTTTCATAATCATTATTAGGATGTGAATAGCTCTTGAGTTTTCATTCCTTCCTGTTTTTTTTCTTTTCATTTTTGGGCCACACCTGATGGTGCTCAGGGATTATTCCTGGCTTTGCAAACATCCCCTGTGGGCTTAGGGGAAGCATATGGGATCTGAGGATCGAACTTGAGTAGGCTGAATGCAAGACAAATGCCCTGTCCATTGTGCTATAGACCCGGCCATCATTCTTTTAGATAGGAAGAATTAACATGCAAATTTTAGATCTGAACTTTAGAGAGAGTAAGACAATTTTTATTTATTTATTTATTTATTTGTTTGTTTGTTTGTTTTGGTTTTGGGGTCATACCTTGTGGTGCTCAGGGGTTAGTCCTGGCAGGCTGGGGGATCATAATGAGATGCCAAGAATCACACTAGGTCCAGGATCAGCCGTGTGCAAAGCAAACGTCCTACCACTGTGCTATTGCTCTGGCGCCCTCATATTTTTATTTCTTTTAATGAACTGCAGCTAAGTGGAAGTCTGGCAGTTCTAGATATGCACATGGGCGATGAACCCAAGAAGGTAATAGGTGGAGGAACCAAAGGCCTAGAGAAGCAGTACTTTGATAATGAACTGTTCTCCTACTCCAATGATTTCAGTGATTTTTCTAGTAGCATTTTAATAGTGATTTGATTGCTTCTTTCTTCCTTCTCCCTAAAATTGCTCAGAGGAAGCTATATAGACACTCTGGAATGGGTTCACTTTGCTCTTGTTAATGCCCTTCCATACCTTTTGGGTAATATTCAAAAAACTCATTGCCAGTTAAGTTCTGTCTTTGACCCAGAGTTTATTTTCAGATTCCTAAATTCCCTAGTTGGGTTTGAGATGGTTTTGCCAGGTAGAGGCTTGCTCTCTATAGTGAATATATAAATATAAAGATCCTCTCTATGCCATACCTGGAAGAATATGAGTGTTTTTGTAAGCTTCTTCTATGGAGTCTGAGTTACCCTGTTTCATTTTCATTTTTCCAGAAAATTCTTTGTGGAAATCAGTTGTTGTTTTCTTGAAATTGGATTATTTTAAAACTTGGAACATTTTCTTTTCTTCATAGGATGCTCACTTATCTGTCCCTATCGGGAAAACAAAAATAGCCAAACAGTAGAAAACAAACAACAGTAAAAAACACTACTGAAGGAAGTTTTATACAAAGTTCTAAAAGTGAGTGTGTTCTTGTTTAATTGTAGTTCCATTTTGTTTTTTTACACTTTTGTCTTAGAGTAGGGGATAGGAAGGAAATGCAACTCAGAAATAAGTGAGAAGAAGCAAGATTTATATAACCTTTCCCAAAAATCAAATAAACATGGATTCAAGTAAACATTTATCCCCAGGAATATATTGGTTGTTTTTATCTAAATACTGACTGTACTGTTATGAAACTTGGGATTTTGTGAGCTACTAGCACATTTTATCTAAGATTATTTAACAAACAGAGACTTCGGACTCAGAGGTCTTAGAGGCAAATTTATCTATCATTTGGAGAGTATGGTTATTTTTCTTATGCTTTTCATAGTCCCAGAATCGAAAGTATCATTTAATTGATTTATTTTCTTAATCTTCCTTCCTTAGGCCCACGCTAGGAAAACATGAATAAGAGCTCAGAACATAAAACAAAATCTAAGTACTATTGCATAAAGATATGGAGAATCATGTTCACATGCTAAGAACTGATTTTGTGTAATTTGTTGAGGCTCATTTCAGTCTCAAAATTTATACCATTAAGAGGAATGAATGTAAAATGAACTAACCTCTCTAACTTCTATACTCCTTAAATGGACAGTGATCAAAAGGTATTGTAAATTGCGTAAAATAGTTTCTTAATTGAGATAATGATGCAGCATGTGCCATGGGACACTGGGACCTTTGAAAACGACTACCTTGGTGCTTCCTAATAAGTACTTGTGGAATGCAGTGACAGAGAGATTTATGACCCCATCTGAGTGCTTTATTTGAAAAGCAGACAGATAAATTGACAAAAGAAACTGGCCAAAGACTGTCATATCAGCCCAGCCTAAAACATACGTTGGCAAGAATTCCCTAATATATTC
This sequence comes from Crocidura indochinensis, assembly GCA_004027635.1. Taxonomy (NCBI): domain Eukaryota; kingdom Metazoa; phylum Chordata; class Mammalia; order Eulipotyphla; family Soricidae; genus Crocidura; species Crocidura indochinensis. The sequence continues at coordinate 4,086 of PVKC010014614.1, read as the reverse complement.
TGAGGGCCATAGGACTCTCAACAATATCAAAAACTATATTTTGATAATTCTTTTTTTCAATCACATTTTACTAGAAAAGGAAGCTTTGGGGGAAGTACAGAAAAAAAGGATTATCTGAATTTGCCAAAATGGAGCATCTTTTGTCATCTCTAAAACCCATCTCAGTTCTGGATAAAGTCTGATATTGTTACAATTTCTGTCTTCCAGCTTCTTGATATTAGACTCTAAGAGCTGCCCAGCTTTTCCTTTTATTGTTCTTCCTCATAAAGTTGTTCCCATCTCTACACAATTTACTGTCTTTGAATCCCATGGCTAAGGAGTTGTGTTTTTCTCTTGCTTCAGTATCTGGCACAAACGGGGGCCCAGCAAATCTTTGTAATAACAGTGGCTCTTGGAAAGAAGGCTCTGGCCAGCTGCATGGAGAGGAGGAGGGAACATCTGTGGTGGATCAGGACCAGTTTGGCTCCTGTCCTAGGGGTCCTGTGTTCCATGTTCCAGGGGGTCCCTGAGCACCATGGAATAAGTGGACAGCTGGCTGTCATGGAATTAGTGTGAGAGTTCCCACTGGTGTGTGAGGTTGGCAGGATAGAGGGAACATCAGAAAAATTAATTCTGCAGGGGTGTTGGAACCTTTTCAAATGTACAACCTACTCTTTTTCCGAGCTTTCGTGGACCTTTTCAGCTACATAAACTAGGACTTGAGTAGTGTGAGCCTGTGTAACATGACCCCCTTCTTTTTTTGTTCTTGAGAGTGGTTAGTGAGGGCTAACAGCTTCAGTTCCTCTTTTCTCAGATGCCTCCTGCCTTCTTTGTTGGTCATTTGAGGCATGGTGTCTAGAGAACTGTTGGCTGCTTTTTACTTTTCTGAGAATATAACTGAGTTCTGGAAAGTCAAGGGAGTGGCTGCTTTGGAAATTGTATTCTAATGAAAGTGTATTCTCAGACTTCATAAATGCAATCCAAGCTGAGAATAATTTCCAAATTATTCTGTGAACTTTAACCCTTTCTCAGTGGACCACCCACTGTAGCTCACACTTGGTTCATGCTCCATACAAGTTGGCACTTTGCCTTTCCTGGTCCTTCTAGAAAAAGTTGCAGGTGCCAGACCTGGGATTCTGTGCCCCCATGGCCTGGATTTCAAATGGATTGCCCTTGGATTGCTAACATATTAGAAAGCATCCTTTCTGGAAGTTCATAAATAAAAGAGAAGAAATCCATATGGAATCAAACATTTAGAATACATAGGCCACACACAATTTTGTCAGGGAATGTGCACGGTGATCCTTTTTCTTATGAATTTAAAGCAACTTAAGCCTCTCACTTTTTTTTTTATGTAAAAGATGTAATTCAGATCAGTTAAGAATTAAAAACAGAATGGAGGTGGAATTTATAATTAGAAGTTTCATTATTTTCATTTTCTAATTTTTCCCCTTTTACAGTTTGAAAGTCTCACACAGTTTCATTTCTGAATTGGGGCTTAGAGTTTAGAAGAGCATCTTTTTATGGAACACTGATTAAGACTTTGGCTGTTCCCCTCAGATGAGCATATATGATATAGTATATAATTTGAAGCTGTGCCTTGTTTGAATAATCACCATTCTTTTAACTTAGTAAAATAAATGTTGCAGTGAAGTGACACTCTCAATTAATAATAATTTTTCTATTTAACTATTTAACCCATAACAGGGATCAACTGATAGCAGGTAATAGGCAACATTTCATCTTTTAATTAGATGAGAAAAAGAATAGAAGTAACATTTTGATCTTAGTCTTTGGGGGGATTTCTAAGATAGGAAAGAATATGTGTGCATATGTGTGTGTGTGCACATGCGCACACTTCACTGCTTATACTCATAGCCATGTGTAATATTTTCCTTTAATTTAGGTCAAATTCTACTATTCTAATTATTTCCTATAGAGGAGCTTACATTTTTCTTTGTTCCTTTTCCTAAAATGCCTCAGGTCTCTATTTTCAATTTTTCTAGGTCTTTCTGAAAATTCTTATTACTTTATCCTTGGTCATTGCTTTTATATAAATGTCTCCAATTTCTAAATGTCATTACTTAACTTCAGAAATTTTCCTTCGCTTCTTTTTTGAAATAAATTCCCCATTAAATTAAACTATTTTGTTCAGCTAATTCTCTCCTTTGTGATTTTGTAGAATTCCCATGATCTAAAGCATAGTTAGAATGCTCTACTTAAAACGTAATCCCTATCCTGTTTAACCCATTTATTCATTTTGAAGCATTTTCAGCTCTCATAATAGTAAGCACTTAATTATAGTAGAAAGCAAACTTCTCCTAATTTGTATGTGCACCTCTTTATGGATTTGATGTCATGCTTTTTCACCCATCCTACTACCTGAAGCCTTTCTCTGGGCATTCTCCGAAATTCCTCTCCCGCTCAATAGTCTATGCATCTCTTTATTTTCCTAGTTTCTGTCAACTTATTTCTTATCGTTCTATCTCATCACATTAGGGAATGACTCCTCAATACAGGGAAAAAATAAAGCAGATACTCAGTGGACCTTTTTTTCCCCCAGTGGACTTTTTTAATACTTGAAACATTTTTTTCTTGATGAGAAGGAAAGCACAGGGAGAGATTTGACGTTAGTTGTTTAGAACCTATCTTGTTTGAGGCCATATTACCTCAAGTGTAATTTAGTATATATATATTTTTAATAATCATCATAAAATACTATTTAGCAATCCTTTTTTTAGTGATCATGAGTAAGAGAACATAAGCAAGCTATCTATGTAAGAGGGCTTAGATATAAGCTGCCCAGTAAGACTCAGATGTGCAGTTTTATATTACTTTTTTTTTTTTAATTTTTGTTTTTTTGTGGTAGAATGAGAATCTTATAAAAATGTTGTATATACTCTAAGGTATAGTGTATTGATGTTCTTTTACTATCATTATAGTTTTTATATTATTATTATTTTATCATATACTGTGACTCATTCCATTTTCAATATCTTATCTTACTAAGGTTTTGTCTAAGTTTTCCATTTCTTCCTGATATTCCTTAAAATGTTGGATATATGTGAGTAGAGAGGAGATGTATTGAAGTTAAAGTGGTGAATGAGTCTCAGGTGAAGGAATCATGTTTATCTCTTTCCCCTTTTGGAGTTCTTTGAGCCTTAATAAGAAGCCAAGATCTAGGAAATAGCCCTGGAGAGTTAGTTTAGTTCTTAATGCACTTTTTCCACACCCTGAAAATCTTGAAGTCTTATCAAATAACTCTGAATATGAATATTTCCGCATGGTAAAATATAAATGATAGTCTTAAAATTGAGGTTTATTTTTAATGTCAGCTAGGTCTTTTGAAAGAAATAGAACCAAAGCATTTAGTGTATTTTCAAAAATTTTTTTTTTTTTTTTTTGGTTTTTGGGTCACACCCGGCAGTGCTCAGGAGTTACTCCTGGCTCCATGCTCAGAAATTGCTCCTGGCAGGCACGGGGGACCATATGGGGCACCGGGATTCGAACCGATGACCTTTTGCATGAAAGGCAAACGCCTTACCTCCATGCTATCTCCCGGGCCCGTATTTTCAAATTTTAAATAAAGAAATATTTAAAAAAATTATTAAACTATAAGTCAAAGAACTATATATGTAGTATATAATGTATATCATGAAAAACATTTTACTCTATGATACTTAGGACTTTATTCTGTGCTCGGTCTTCAAAGATCATTCTTGGAGGTATCAAGGGCCACGTGTAGTGCTGGGGATCTAACTAGGTTCTGCTACATACAAACCAAATGCCTTAATTCCTATAGTATGTCTTTGTCCCCTCCCACGTCTTTTTCTTTTTAATATAGGCACTGTGGTTTACAATATTGTGAAAGGGTTTCATGTATAACTCATTCCAACACCACACACTCCACCAGTGTCCACTTCCTTCCACTATTGTTCCAGAAATTGATTTTCTCAATTACTTTTCCTACTTCCTACCAGTGTCTCATTTCCGTCTTTTTAAAGGTTAGGTGGAAACTGCAGATGGTCTTTCATTCTTCCCCTAAATTTCTTAGTTGTATGCCATACTAAGCTTATGCTGAAATAAGGTAATAGATCACACGAACAG
>PVKC010014613.1:0-22046 GCA_004027635.1 Crocidura indochinensis | reverse complement strand
GAAAGAACTCTCCACAGTTCAGCCATTCTTACCCTGACTCTGACACATTACAGTACTTCCTTTCATACATTCTCACCTTCACTACAAAAGAAAGTAAGGGAGAAAAGTAATGCAGGAGACTATCATACATTTGGGAGTAAACAGGTTAAGAGGTAGTAATTACAGAGGTATTAAACATATAAAGGAAATATAGGTTTCAACATAGTCTTTTGAGATATTCTTGTGGGGGTGGAATCCAGAACACATTCTCATCACACACACACTGGTCTTTTTGAGTTTGAAAGGTGAGAAGTGATTTGCAGCAGAAAGGGCTCAGGTAGAGTTCTTGATTTGGGTTCCTTCTGGAGTTGAATCTGATATCAAGCTACATTTGCGGGGAGGTGGGAAGGAGGGCTACAGATCATGAGTCAGCAGAAATGCTGGCTGTAGTTGCTTACCAGGGGAGGAGATGTGAGGCTGAGTGCGTATTCTTTTGCTTTGGGAGCTGGATGATGACTTACTGGGGCAGGAAGCTGGTTTCTGCACCTAATGAATTAAGAACTAAGGGTAAAGAGAGTCAAATAAGGAGGGATATAGGATCATGATTGGGGGGGTGGGGGAGAGGGAGAATATATAGGAGGGGCTAAATGTACTTTAGGCATGGATTGTTCACAATTAAGGTTTAACACTCAGAGGGAAGCCCACTGTCTATAAACTGATGCCCACATAAATACAGACATTAGTGATCTATTTTTAAGTTGTTGTTAGAGGCCTGAATCTCATAAGATGGGTTTGAGCTCTTAAGAAATAATTGAATTAAGTGAAGATAAATAATTAGTTTAATTATGGATTAGGAGAGAGAGAAAGAGAGAACAAAAGAGAAGAGAAGAGAAGAGAAAAGAAGAGAAGAGAAGAGAAAAATGAGTAAATACAGTAGAAATAAGTTAAAATATTTTTAATTCCAATTTTTCCATTGACACTTGCTTTGCTGTTCAGGGACCATAACAACTACAAGAACGTGATAAATTTCTAGATCTTAGTAATGCTTTATTATTCCAATAGATAAAAACTAAAATTCTAACAGATTACTTCTTATCGCATGACATTCATAAAATAATTTGAAAAATCTAAAGTTGACCTTTTCTATTCACATAAACATTATTTCAGCGTATGCAAATCATTATCTTAATAAGCTCGTGGGCTAACCTTCAACATAATTTTGAGTCACTTAAAATCATTCTAGCAAAAATTGTAGCAAGAATTTCTTTTTTGTCAGTAGCACAAGTGCTATTTTATCAATCTATAAGGATCATATCTCAAGAACATACTAGAGAATTCCAAATTGGATAATTGTGTTCAAGAGTACAATATATTTTTAAAATCTCTAAGACTTCAGTTAAAAAAGACAAGATATTCAAGAGTGATTAGAGGATAAGGTTAGAGAGTTGAATCAAGTTCCTAGGACTGACACTCTTTATTCAAAATTTCTTTTTTTTTGTGGTTTTTGTGTCACACCCAGCAGTGCTCAGGGGTTACTCCTGGCTCCACGCTCAGAAATTGCTCCTGGCAGGCACAGGGGACCATATGGGGCACCGGGATTCGAACCGATGACCTTTTGCATTAAAGGCAAACGCCTTACCTCCATGCTATCTCCCGGGCCCCTATTCAAAATTTCTAAAGCAAATTACTGCATTATATAGCAACAGGTTCAAAAGACATAATTCAGCAAAGAATTACAAGATAAATCTTCCTGAAGGCAACTGAGATTAAAATTGAAAACCTGAAAAACATTAGAAATGCAATTCCATCAGACAGAAGACATAAAAATAAGATACTAAATAGCAGAAAGCAAACAAAAAAAGGAGATTTACAAAAGTGACATTGGGAAGAAGTTAACAAAAAAAAATACAAGGATACTTGCTATTGTGGAGAAGGTGAGGGAAATAAATATTTAAGACAAAATATGCCAATGATACAATGATTATCTACCCTTAATTATGTAGATCTTTTGAGTGTAGTCATTAGAGAGAAAATGGAATTTTCATTTAAACTGGAATATATCTAGCACTATACTATTCTCTAGCATACGGTGATATCTTTCTGTGCATGAATTCAGAGAACGTGACAGCTAAGCAAATGTCCTCTAATATCGCTACAGATATACAAAAATGTTGGAGATAAGAAAATTGTAAGAAACATTGCCTCTTTTAAAGGCAAGAGGTCAAGAAAATTTTAACTAAAATCCAGGACTGAATTAAAAAGAAATATGATTAAAATGCTCCTGTGAAATAGAGAGAATAACTCAAGAAAGCAAGCATAGTCTATGAGTTCAAGAAGCAAAAAAATGTATATAGGCTCAAGAGATTGAGTGAGCTTGGCAGATCAAGGAGAAGATACAGTTGAAAAGAAATAAAATAAGTCCTCTAAAAAGTGGCATTCCTATTTGTAGACTTTTCACGCTGTGAGAGCCATCATTTTTTTATTGAGAAAAATATAGTCTTATTTGTTTTGTAAGCCTGGGGATTTCTTACAATTTATCCTGAAAACAGATGTTGGCTCCAACCTAAAAATACTTGACCCAGATAAAAAGTAATAAAGCATTAAATAAAAAATACTAGCATATGGGATATGTTGGCTATAAATAATTACTCAAAGAGGATCAATATATTTGTTACATCTATGTATGTACTTATATAGGCACATATATGTATTAGATTTATATATGTAAAAATACATATAAAATTTACCCAAACAAGTTCCTTAAGGAAACTGGAGAATCTGTAATAGCAAAACTTATTCATGGGGCTGGAGAGGTAGCACAGAGATAGGGCGTTTGCCTTGCACGCAGCCAACCTGAGATGGACCTGGGTTTGATTCCCAGCAACCCATAAGGCTCCTGGAGCCTACCAGTAGTGATTTCTGAGCACAGAGCCAGGAGTAACCCGTGAGCTCTCCAGGTGTGGCCCAAAAGACAAAAAATAAAAACTTGGGGGCTGGGCGGTGGCGCTGGAGGTAAGGTGCCTTCGGTAACCTAGGACGGACCACGGTTCGATCCCCCGGTTCCCCATATGGTCCCCCGTGCCTGCCAGGAGCGACTTCTGAGCGAATAGCCAGGAGTAATCCCTGAGCGTCACCGGGTGTGGCCCAAAAACCAAAAAAAAAAAAAAATAAAAAACATTAATAAGAAGAATTAGATCTATAAATAAAATAAAATTGGGAAAGAAATTTTCATAATTTAAATACAACAAATATGAATAAAAATAAATGTCTAGACAGCACTGCCACCAAAGAGAGATAATAAAGTAAAAGTGAAAATAATAGAAATGGGAGAAGTGAGATAAAAACCATTAAGAGAGAAAAATATATAATTTAGTGGAGAGTTAGTATTAGAAATGAGTCAATTACCTACCACATCTAAAGTCAGATAATTATCAGCTTTTCTTTTTATTTATTTATTTTGGTTTCTGGGTCACACCCGGCAGTGTACAGGGATTACTCCTGGCACTACACTCAGAAATTGCTTCTGGCAGGCTCAGGGGACCATATGGGATGCCAGGATTCAAACCACCATCCATCTGCTTGCAAGGCAAACGCCCTACCTCCATGCTACCTGTCCGGTCCCATCTGCTTATTTTCTATGCCTTTTGTCTAGTGCTGCTCCTTCAAAAATAAAATTTCAAAATAGCTATTATCTCACTATAAGTTATTTTAGTTTTACAAAGAGGTAAAATGAGTCAGTAGTTTAAGAACTACTCTGTTTTCTGGCTATTATTTCTGAGACATAAGCACTGTGAGCTTTTTTGCTGGAAGAAAGCATAAAGATAGAAAGAACTAATGAGATTATCCAAAATATTGGCTATGTTACAAACTCCTCTAAAACATACCAAAAATGAAGGGGAACATGGAGTTTTTAGTAGTTTGAAGATTTCCTTGACTGGTTCATAATATTCCTCACTATCACATGCATATACCTGGATTATATTCATTTTCAATAAAAATCATCTTCAATAAAAATCATCTATATTTTGAAAGTAGTAGTATATTCACAATATTCACAAGAAAAGCTGTATAAAGACAAATTATATTAAATGCTTTCCTAGTCTTACCTCAAAGTGCCCTGAGGGAAGTCAAAGCCTTTTTCTGCATGTAGAATAGTAAAGACGGTCATTGGTTCATCTTCTATAGATTTATATCCCTACTTCTCAATTTTTACTATGTATTATAGTAAACTGAGAGCTTAAAATAGAAATAGTGACTAAGGCCCATTATTTAAAAAATATGATTCAACTACACTTGGTACAGTCCAAGCACTAATAATTTTTAAACCTCATGCATCTGCAACTGATGATGAAGACATTCCCATTGCCAATGAAGGTAGTCCTATTGCTATTGTCAATGATCTCTTAAAGAAAAATGTAATATTTAGTAAGGAGGGGATATCTCAATATTTTTTTTACTTCAGAACAAAGGGTGGACAAGACAAAAAATCACGGCAGAAAGGAAGAAGATGAGAAAGAGAAGTAATAGAGGAACAGGAGTCAGGACTTTGATTATATTGGTGATGTGGGAAAGATGTATAGCTATAGAATGAAAGCACATTTCAGTGATAACTAGAGATCCAAAGTTACTACTGTAATCTTAAAATCTAAACTGAAATCACTGAACTTTGTAATGTGCCTGGGAGACAGAGGGAATGATGGAACTCTGGTAACAGGATTTCACACTGACTGTGAAATTGATGTTGAAATATATTATGCCTAAAATTAAACTATCAACAGCTATGTAAACCATGGTTCTTTAATTTAAATAATATTTTTAAAGAATGAACACTATATCTAAATTAGACCAAAAAATGAGAAAACATTTTTGATTGGTTTTGTGTAAATTTTCTTAGCTCTTAATGTAGAAACGATAGTAAATTTTATGCCTCTTTTTTTGACGTTGCTCTTTCTAGAACTGAGATAGGATAGCATCTTATAATTTAAAGAATGAAAGTTCTAAGTTATAATGTTGAGTACAAGAAAATAAAAAAGATTAAAGAAAGCAAGTTCTTGATAATATAAGACTTCTGGGACCCATCTTTTTATGAACTTCCAATTAAGAAATATAATTTATTTCCTAAGTACATAACTCTATTTGCATCAGGATTATTACTTGAACATAAATCATCCTTACTAATATATCAATGATATTAAATATATACCTCAAATAGTCACCACAGAACACTAAATACCTACCTCAAATTTAGTATTCATAATTATGGCATTATTCTAATTTTCTCTATCCATTCAAAATTAAATATATGTCAAAATATATTCTATTTACAAATTTTCTTATAAATCAAAGCTTAAAAAGGAAGGGCCATTTTGTTCTAGTTTATTCCACTATGTAGTCCAGACAAATTCTACATTTTTTTGTGGGGGGAGCAGTTTATTGTGCTCAGGGGTCAGGGGTCAAAATATGGAACGCTTCACAAATTTGCATGTCATCCTTACGCAGGGATCATGCTAATCTTCTCTGTATCGTTCCAATTTTAGTGTATGTGCTGCCGAAGCGAGCACCAAATTCTACTTTTTTCATGATTTTGAGGCAGCACCTGGCAGTATTCAGGGAACACTTCTGTTTTGTGCTCAGGGATCCTTCCTGATAGAACTATGGAGACCATGTAGTGCCACATTGAAACAAAGTCTCCACAACCAGTTTTTTTTTAATAATATAAGTTTCTAAAATAGTCTACAATAATAAGTAATCTTGCTTCCAAATGCTCACACAATCAAAACCTACAACAAGCCATTTTCAATCAACCAGACACAATGTCCCTGATAGATTACATAGTTTTAAACATGTAAAATAGTTGTAAAATGTAAAATAGTTAAACATGTTACTATTTTGAGGTCACAGTCTAGTAAGAGAAATAGATATAAGAAATTATAATAATGTGGTGCCCGGGAGATAGCTTGGAGGTAAGGCGTTTGCCTTTCATGCAAAAGGTCATTGGTTTGAATCCCAGTGCCCCATATGGTCCCCAGTGCCTGCCAGGAGCAATTTCTGAGCATGGAGCCAGGAGTAACCCCTGAGCACTGCCGGGTGTGACCCAAAAAAACAAAAACAAAAACAAAAAATATATATATACATATATATATAATGTGATCAATTTATCATGAATACTAATTAGATATTTTTGATATATTGATGTATATTGATAAAATGATCAATTATTTTATTTATCCATATTTTTATTAAATATATATGCTTTTGCTTAAATATTTTAAACAGCTTCTAGAGAAATAGACAAATATAACTATTAAAAGCTCTGCAGTAAGGATGCATAAAGAACAGAAATGAGCTACCTAAATTTAGAGCTACAAGCCTGAATTTAAAATAATATGAAAGTACTGAAATTTTGATGGATTGTTTTTAACATCAGGGTAAGTTGTTATTGAACTTTTCACTACTATTTTATTTGAAACATAAAGGCACTAATGAAACTGCTTTTTCAGAGTCATAAAAAAAAGAGCAAAAATATCTCTATATCCTTAGGTATCAAATTTTCACATCAATCATTTGGTTTGCTTGAAAAATAGTATTGCTTTAGTGTTTTTCCATTTCCCAGAAATCTTGGGTTTTCATAATAAGGTCAGAAACAACTGTTGAAAACTGATTTTATTACACACAGGATACTTAAGACTGACTAAACAAACATTTTATAGAAATGGTTCACCTTATAAAGCTCCAGTGTTTTCTTTTATTTTTGGTTCTTATAACAGGAAAAATATTAAGGTAGTGAAAGAAATGATAGACTGCATTTGGTTTACAGATGCATGTTCTCCTTCATATACTTTTAGATTTTAATACAATAATCCAGATGCCTAAGAATAGAATGGTGAATGCAGATATTAACATAGTTATATCTCAATCATGTTTAAAATTTAAATTTTACATGATTAAGAAATAGAATCTTAAATCTTATTTGATTATTTGATAATTATTTGATATAATTTTATTAATCTAACATTGAAAAATAATTCAAAACAATAAAAAATTGTCATTTCAAAAGGTAATTGTTGAATACTCAAAATACTTGCTAACAAATGTGTCTATTAATATTGTATTTTATTATTAAATGTTATCTGATATTATTATGGGGGAAATAATAAAGAATTTATCACCCAACTATAAGATCTGTTGCTGCTATTCTCCTTCCTAAAATCAAATCTTTACCTTTAGAAAGACCAAAAAGGCTTTTTACTTTGGCACTGATAAGAATGATTTGCAATTATACCAGCACATCTTCTGAGTGCCTGGATTGAAATGCAGGACTTAAGGAATCTAACAAGGCTACAAGGAAGTCTATTGAAGTTGTCCTAATTTTTTTTATCTGAAAGATTCAATTAAGGTTTATGACAAATCCATTAAATGCAAGAAATAAACTCCATTCTGGAGCTGTCACAAAAAGGAGCAGAGAATACTCTAGGTAAGAGAGCCTTGAGCATACTTGACACTAGTCAGATTTTACTGTCAGGTGATGGTCCCAGGGTTGTAGGAATTCAACCATTGATTGGCAGTTTATTGGTTGACCTTACCTTGTAGGAATAATACATTAAAGAGCTCCCAAAAATGATGGTTGTAACTCTTATCATCAACTCACGACTCATTCTATATAATTGTTTTAAATTTTCAATTTCTTAAAGATTTATCTAATAGATGCCCTTATATAATAATCCGTATATATTACAGATTTTTCTGATAAAGACCATAGAATTTCCTTTTGTTTGTCTTTAAAGATTCTTGGCATCAGCTGATGTTGGCAGTCAAGTGTAATTTTTAATGAGCATTTTCTCATGAAACTAACATTTTTTTTTAAACCGAAAGCACTCAGACTGCATCCTCTCCCTCTCCCTTTTCAGAGAAAAGGAAGAACGATCATCAATGGCAAGAGGCAGTCGCAGAAGCAACACCTAGAGCCGGCTTCACGCTCAGGAGAGGAGGCTTTGACTCCTCCTCGTGGGTTCGGGTGCTCTACACGATCAGAGAAACTTCTCTAGTCACATACTATAGAAATGATCCCTGAAAGTATAGTCTTTAACATTTTTTTTAATTTATTCAGTAGTTCATGCAATTTATAGTGAACAAACTGTTTTAGGGCCAAACTATTTTCTGTGGTACTAGCAACAAATTGAACATTATCTCTTCAAACTTCTCACACACACACACACACACACACACACACACACACACACACACACATACACATACACACACATCTCTTATCAGGTAGATAATAGTTACCAGATAATAACCATGCACAGTGTAGAATAACAACCTGACTTCCACAACACTCCAATAAAAGAAAATAATGGCTGCTGATTCTTAACAGGTGGGTTCTGGCTAATACCTCTGTGGATTCTCAGAAAGGTTGGAAAGGGGTCAGAGTCCTCTTTTGGCATGAACTTCAGCAGCCCAATGCTACCCCATACATCCTTCAACAGAAACAGACAAGTTCCATGATTTAACTTTATCAAACTTCCATGCCACAAATTTGTTATAGAGCTATAAATCCTGAACCTTGCAGTCATATGACAACTCAATATCTTATCGTAGTTTTAGCCCAGTAGTGTCACAAGAAATCTGATAGAAAAGTTACATACCAAACCACCAACTTCAGTAAGTCTAAACAGTAACAAAGAAGGCTCAATTAGCACTAAACACAGCCCTGTAAATACTTACTGACTTTAGTGATACTATGGAGAGATATAACAATCATTTCTACTTGACTTGTATTGATCTAAGTTTTGATAATTCCATTTGCCTTTGTGTTGCAACAAGCAATATGAAGTAAATATGGTTGTGTCCTGCATGAAGGCAGGCTATGGTAGTGAGTGCGAGATTGGGGAAACTGGTGAAGGAAAGGTTACACTGGCATGTGGGATTGCTATTTAAGCTTTTAAAGCCTAAAAAGCTTGTAATAAAACTTAGAAAAAAAAAAAACAATTTTTAAATGAATCATAACATATCTTCAAATGTTCTTTTAAGCACTAAATGGGACTAACAACACTATTGTATTGTATATACTCTTATTTTTACAAAACACTTACATCAAGAAATAAAGGATGGGTTAGAAAACAGTACAGTGGGCATGGTGCTTGCTCTGCACAGAGCTGAGCTGGGTTTGATTTCAGCATCTAATATGGTCACGTAAGTTAATCAGGATGTATTCCTAAATGCAGAGCTAGAAGTTACCATTTGGCTCTGCGAGGTATGGCACAGAAAAGAGTTTTATGCTACTAAATTTATCTTTCTGGTGTGCTTGTGAGGTCGACAGAATCTCTTTATAGGATAATAATTGATTTTTTAGGTGAAACTTTAGCTTTCCACCTATAACTCCTATAACTCAGGCAGATAAGATTCCTAGTAACTTTTCCAATTACATTTCACTCCTGATATTTCAGTTCTGCTTTCCTCAAGCACAAGACCTGTGTTCAGCTGCCATATAATTCTGTCATAGTATATGGAACTCATGCTCTGAGTTTTCAACTTCCTCTCATTTATAGAAGGTGGGTAATATTTTACGAGCTCTCTTTTGTATGTATGTCATTGTAACTTTAAAAATATTTTTAGAGTATGTGATCAACCTTTCTTGGTCACAAATTTAGTTGACTTTCATTTTTCGTATTATGTATTATTTTCTATCTTAATGTAAACAGAGAAAAACTTTCCTTTCCATATTTTACCATGCTCATGAACATCATTTATATTTTATAAAAAGTTAGTAAAGCCAGAGAGATAGTATAGGAGTAAGGTGATTACCTTGCAAATGGTCAACTTCAGTTCAATCCTGGTATCCATATGGTTCACTGAGAACCACCACATGTGTCCCCTGAGGACTGAGCACAAAGCCAGAAGCAAGCCTGAGTTTAGTCAAGTGTGGCCCAAACCACCATACTAAAAACTTATTTTATCAAAAGGAATATGTGTGTTTTAAAGCTTTGCCTGTTTTTTTTTAGTTAAGCTTGAATAGATTCCTTTAAAAACAAAAAAGTGACTTTTTTATTATTAAATATTAAAAACATTAACAATATTAAACACATAAAATAAATAAAAACAATGTCAAAGTTTTCTATCTATTATTGGTAATACTGATTTATTTTTCAGCTCTAGCGGTCTATCTAAATCACTAAGCCTATAGTCTCTCAATTCTATTTCTGGTAATATATACATAATGTTTATTTGGCATACCTAAGCTCACATTTCTAGGTATTTATTTCTGAGTTGAGAAGCTCAACTCTGGAAAATGCCAACACTTGACAGTATCTGACATTCTATTCTCTATTCCCATCTCCTTCTGCTTTGTATTTAGTCCCCCTCACCATAAACCTGGCAATAGACCAGGATATATTTCTGAATCCTGGTTTCTGATTCAGTGCACAACCTGCCAACAGATGTTCCAGATATCATGCTTCATCTCCATGCCCACTAATGACCCTTTTGAACTAACTCATGCTAGATCTGTATATCTGATGTTTCTTGACTATAGGTTATGAAACCCTCAATCTTTGAAAAATCAGCATGCTTTGCATACCTAACCAGTCTCTCTATAGAGTTCAGCACATTTATACAACTGGATATAATGCCCTCTGCAGCCCAATCAACTAAATTCATTTCCTCAAAGAAACTGTGACAATCCAAGTTGGGTACTATTTCTGAATCTGAAATACATGACATTTCAAACTTGGCATTGTTCTACAAATATACTCCACAATAAAGTAAAAGGACATTATGAAAGAGAAAGGCAACTTTCTCCAACTAAAAAGAAAAGTTCCATTATACTGAAAAAACTGCTGACATCTAAGACTATTAACTCAAAAGTGGGAAAAAGTTAAAGTCAAAGTGAAATAATGAGAGTTTTGACATTGGCTATCTCCCTGGCTTTAGCAATCATTTAACCTCGCTGACCGTTAGTTCCATTATCTGTTTAAAAGGTTAAACTGGTAGAAATTTTTTATATTTTTGTGTCTAAGTACATTTTATTAGTAAATGCATTAATATAAATTAAGCAATGTATTTGAAAAAGTATCCACTGTAATTTATTCATATCATTGTCACCAACAAGAACAGATCTTCAAACTGTTATAATAGATAAACTCAAGTTTACATTAATCTGCTATTCATTCGCAGTGAGTCAACATTTATTGCTAATATTTCAATTTAAATCTCATCAGTTAATTGATAGGTCTTTGGTAAGTTTAGCCCAGGAGCATCACTGGCATGGCTCCAACCCCTCTTTTCTCTAAAAATTTCAGGTTTGAGCAATTCAGTATAAAATACAAACAGGATATTACATGAAAATGAAATAATAAAAGTATATAATATACATATTTCAAAAAATTGGGTTAGCTCTGACCAGATATGTACTGATTCACAAAGGACTTTGTTTTATGTACAACAAGTACCACTTCCAATAGTACAGTACTTCCAGTAGAAATGTTTCAAATTATAACACTTGTATCAGTATATGAATAAAGATTGTGTGTCAAATTAAGTATATTATTAATATGATTGCTATTAAACCTCTTAGCCAGGGGAAGAAAATTCATAAAAGATATGCAAAATTAACTCTAATAATTTGGAAAATAATTGATTAGATTCAATAAGTAATCTTATTTCTTTAATTACTAATGATATAATTATAAACGTTAGAAATTAAGTAAAATATCATTGAGACCTATTACACATCTAAACCTATAATAACATTAAACTAATATAAAAATCTCTTTCCTTTATAACTTCAAACTGTCCTCAGCAGAGTGGTTCAGATTATTATATTTAAAATAGACAATATTCTAATTAAGCTCATTTTAAAACTATTCAATAAGATAGTAGACATAATTTATCCACTAAGGCAGGTTAAATTTAAATATATACAATTTAATATTAACTGTTTTGTCTAAATTTAAATATAATATGCAGCACCAAGGTGTTCACTACTACAATTGTCACCCCATGTTTTCATTACTTTAAGTCGGATTGTTTCATGCTGACATTTCTAGTATCAAATGTTAATCTAGTATGTGAGTGAAGGTAAGGGATAAGAAAACATCTTGATACAAAAAAATCATTAATAATATATTGATGTGTTATAAGATCAACCCCAACTAGTTATTATGGATGCTTGTATTAAAATTATAATACACTGAAAATATAAGATGAATATTTTTGTGTAACGACTAGACTATGAATTATATACTATTCTAAAATGAATGTGTAGAATGTTTTAACTTTCATTTAAATCCAGGATGTGGTTTAGTGGCAAAATGGTAGGATATGCCTTGCCTGCGAGAGACCTGGATTTGAAACCCAGCATCATACCCCTCCAAAAAAACCCAGCACATTTTATAATGTCAAATTTTTCCCGTTCATTTATTTTACATATGTTTTTCTCTCCCAATTAAATACCCTAAAACAATTGCTTATGGCATTCAAAAACTATTGATTTATAGACATTAATTTCCACCAGAGGTATACAATCTCTAGATAGCTGTTAAAGCATATGTGAGCCTGTTTCATAGTCTAATATGTTAGGCGGTAGATCCATACAGTTTGTGTCTTTGATGTAGGAACCATTCACCAGATAATATAATATCAAATAAATGTAAAAATTGATTAAGTTGATTCCACAATAAATGAATCTCAGCGCTGGTTCTTTGAATAAGAAAATAGAAAGTAAAGTAAATTTAGAGCGATTTCATGCTCCTCCTGAAAATGATACAAACTTTTCCTAAAATGACAATTAAACTCCATATTCTCTTACATATTTTTCTTTTGGCAATGGAAGAGTATGTCTTATATGATGGTAAATCTTATTAAAGTGTATAAACTTAATCTTTTTATACCTTAAAATTCTTTATCATGAAGATGCTTACTGAATAACCCAGTGAATAAGACATATATGGAGACTTGGAATGGATAATCCTTTATTACTGTGTCCTTCCAGAACAGAAAAGAGTACAAGAGTAATACTCTGAAATATATCAGATATTAAATCCAAAAGCATGGGTATATGTTACCTCTCCCCAAAGCCAAATGCTAATTTTACCTGGATGATTAGACACTCCCACAGTTGGGAGGGGCCTGTGGTTGCTAAAGTGGCCTGGGGAGTGGTGAGAGAGAGGCTCTCAGCAAGAAAGAAACAGCAGTGAGATCAGAGACAGCGGATGCAGAGGAGCAAGAGGCTGTTTAGTTTAGAAGCCATATGAGATATGCACATGGGCCTTGTAAATAAAGCTTATGTCTCCAGAAACTTCATTTGACTGCTGTGGGTCATTCTTTGCCATCACCTTGATACCTACAGACCTGCATGGCCATATGGGCTGCAGGCGTCAGGCTGGGCCTAAAGAGGCCTCATCATCCATTCAACCACCACCACCATAACTATATAATTAATATTTAATACAACAGGTATAAAAAAACAAAAGTTGAGCAATTTTTAATACATTTTTACTAGCAGGTTCATCAGTACACAGAGGATCATAATGATGTTTAAAAAATAACTCTAACCAAAAAAAAATAATGAGATAAAAAATTCCAGGATTTTTATCTCACACATACTCATATATAAGAAAAATTAAAATTTAAGTTCTTAGCCAACATGGATGAAACTGGAAAATATTATGTTAAATTAAGTAAGCCAAATGAAGTAGTATATCACTGATATGTGGTATTTAGAATAGCTGCATGAATAATTACAATGGTTTAAATGGGATTGTCAAGAACACTCTTGGCCCCAAAATATAAAGAGAAGGAAAGAAATTGAGTGGAGGAAAAGAAAGATAGATGTTAAACCATGGTAATCAGAGATTAAAGGGATTTAGGTGCATTGGTAGTGTAAAAAAAATGACAGAACTAAATATTCAATACAATACTAAATAGTCAATACAAATGAAAACATGAGACCCAAAGTTTAACAACTCAAATTGAAAAGGTACCTGTGATGATGGCTGGGGCTGGGGTGGGGTGGGAGAATGGGGGTGACATGGGATGGACTGTGAAAACGTTGGTGGAAGCAGATAGACACTTGTCATGCAATTGGTGCTAAAATACTATATATCTAAAACTTAACTATGAATAATTTTGTAAATCACAATGTTTTAAATTAAAAAGAAAGTATTTAGGGCCTATGATATACTACAGCAGGTAAGGCACTTATCTTGCATACAGCCAACCTGGTTTTATGCTGTGGCATGCTGTATAGACCCCCAAGCATAACCAGGAATGCTTCTTAGTGCAGAGCCAGGATTAATACTTGAACACAGCCGGATGTAGTCCTAAAATGAAACAACAAAAACTGAAGCATTTAGATAATGTGAAGATAAAAATCTATAATTTAACACAACAGAGCAGTCTCTGAGTCAAATTTGTATAAGCAGTATGATGCAGATTATTCTGACTGCAAGGAATCATCCTGTGAACAGAGCCTTAAAAAGGAAAAATTTGTTAGTCATCAGAACTAGCTTTGTAATAGCTGTGTTAAGCTATTCCAACATAGTCCCTTTGTCATTATTTCTAATAAGTCCTCCAGATATAATAGACATACTAATCAGACTACAACACAGATTGTTATTAATAATCTTGGTCTTAATAATAACATGCTGCTGGCTTTAATTTTCTTTTCTCTCACTGTGGAGGATACAGGCCCCAAAACACCGTGAGAGAATAATTTAATATGATGTATTTTAAAATCTGTGTCCTATAGCTTAATGCATAGTAAACCTTAAATGGAAGGTTAATTAATGAGCAGATAATAAGTCTTAAGCATATCTAAAATGTAATTCAGCATTATGTGACCTTCATTTTAAAATCTCCCAGGGGAGCTCACCAAAACTGCACCAGACCCCAGGATTAACATTAATGAAACAGAATTTAAGAGGTAGAGCCCAGAAAACAGCACTTGGAAACTGAAGTCAGAAGACTATTCGCTTAACTTACGACCTTGGGTGAGTTCCCTTCTTCCTCTCTAGGCCTCAGTTCCATCACCTGCTAAGCCACATAGCTGAATATCTCCTCCTACAGTTGCTGTGAGTATAACATGATATTACACTCAAAGTACATAGCGCCATGCCTGCCATCTGCTTAGTACAAAGGGAATGGGAGAGTTATAATTAGTAAATGTCATACAAAATTAATGACAGAGGACAGAACATTTAGATTCTTTTTTTCTCCACCAAAATGTAATAATCACTAGTCATAATTATTAACACTTAGAAATTATCATAAATATTAACATGTGCTTTAAAAAGTGTTCAGAATAGGCATCTACATGTGCTAATATATTCACAATAAACTTAGAATTTTATTTATTAAACAGAAGAAAACTTCCCAAATATTCACAATAAAGAATGCCAGAGCTGTTCTCTTTACCCAGACACTGGCTTGGAAGCCAAGAACCTGCCCTTGAATCCCAAACATGTATTTATCTTTCAAACTTTTACTATGCAATATTCTATGTCTAAAAGCAAAGTAGCGTTTTTGCTTTTGGAAGTTAAAAAGGAAATTTTCTCCTGAAAACTTGCAAAGGCAAAACTTTTGAGTACGTGATAATATGTATTAAAATATGGATTTGTTATTTCATTATATTATTTATGGGCCATGAGATTGTCCTAAACAAAAGTCCGCAACCAAGCCTGTCTTGATTAAGAGCTCAGAAACAGGGGCCCGGGAGATAGCATGGAGGTAAGGCGTTTGCCTTTCATGCAAAAGGTCATCGGTTCGAATCCCGGTGCCCCATATGGTCCCCGTGCCTGCCAGGAGCGATTTCTGAACATGGAGCCAGGAGTAACCCCTGAGCGCTGCCGGGTGTGACCCAAAAACCAAAAAAAAAAAAAAAAAAAGAGCTCAGAAACATATTACAGAAAAAACGCTGAATAAAACTAAAATTTATTATCTAGGAACTACCTTCTCAGGCTATCTTTACTTACAAGAACACCAGACCAATAAATTGGTCAGTTATATTTATTGAGTGAATGCCTGCTAAATGATTATATCTGGCAAGACCTATTTGTTTAGTATTCTCTAGTAAGACTGCAGTAAGAGTAATCAAGCAAGAAAAAAAATAGTAACTCCCACTCAATAATAACATTTGTTGATGAAACTTTTAGTTCTATGCTTTATTTTTTTAAGATAACTCCCATTATTTCTCTCTTTGTGTCTCTTTGAGACATGAAGAACTCCCACATTTTTCCAATTTCTTCTTCAGTATATTTTTAAGATACGTTTTTCTATGTTTTCAGATTAGCTTACTTCTGTTCTTTCAGGAAATAACTAAAGGACAATAACTTACAAAAGCATTGCTGGGCAAATGATCAGGGCCAATTTAAATAAGTAACTTCTTCATATTCATTTTTCTCCATGAGAAAGTGGATGTCTATGCAATTTAAGATATAAGACATTTCCTGCCTATATAAGGACTCTTAATATAATATCCAGTTTCCAGCCCTTTGTTATAAAAACTAGTTGAATGACTGCTAGGGTAAAGGGGAGATACCTTTTATTTCTCCCATTAGCTTAATTGATTCTAAGAAGGATACTGAATATTTAATAAGGTTGGAATGAGCTGGCATGTGAGTTGGAATTAAGAACATAACTCACTGATGAGGCCTCCAGGTGGGAATATCATTAGCAGCAGCATGACTTCTCTCTGACATAAACCGACTTGATGATGGCACAGAAAAAGTTGAAAATGAAAGTTGGTGCTGCTTTCCTTTGTGACAATTCCTTTACCCAGCATACCTCACCTGACACAAAAAAGTTACCAGAGGCCTGTATCTTTGAAGACATAACTCAGGAAAAAGAAAGAGAATTCTGCCTGACAGACGGCTGTTCTGAAGCCTACTAGGTATCCTCATAGATTTTAATTTCATATTAGCTATGAACACTGAAACAAATCTGGAGAACTCACTTTCATTAGAATATGCTAAAGAGCAGAGGTTTTGTTTGCTTGCTTATTTTAATGCTTTCATTTGAATTTCTGACAAATCTAATTTGTAAAACAAGTGAACCTAGGGGAACACACAGCCCTATTGGCCAGCATGTGCCTTCCACCTGTTTCATTATTCCAAGCTTTGGTTTGCAGTCCATAAATACTTACCTAGGCAACCTAACCCTCACTGATCAATTTTTATTCCAAAAGTGCTTCTTCTAAGGAGCCATACACTGAGAAAACATGATTTTATGTTATGTATTTATTAACTGAGCACCTGTACTCTATTATCTATAAAGCACTGCAAGGTAGAAAGTTGGAAGAAAGCTCATGGTAAAGATATTCATGAATACAAAATCACAGAATCTAAAATATAAGACAAATCATCAATACTATAAATTATAATAACAAAACAATATGAGATTATTTGGGGGTAGTCACACTAGGGACACTATGGGGTTAGTCCTGGCTATGCGCTCAGAAATCACTCCTGGTTTGGGGGACCACATGGGACACCAGGGGATCGAACTGCTGTCTGTCCTAGGTCAGCTGCATGCAAGGCAAGTGCCCTACCACTGCACCACTGCTCTGGCCTCACAATATGACATTTATTATAGGAAAGTGAATGTAGGCAATTATGAGAACACATTAAAAAGATGAGACTTTGTTTTAGTATCAAAGAAAACCTTTCAAAAATTCACATATGAACTGATTTCTTTTAGATAAGCAAAAGTTACTTAACAGGAAGATTCCTCAGAGGCAAGTTTTCATGCATCCTCAATCTCAGCACTTTTCTAGCTTCCACAGATGAAAGCCTGTGGCAGTCTGTGACCAAATACATACAATTGCAACCACAAACCTCAGTCCTCTCAACTGTTGTCTCTCAATCCATAACTGTGATAATTCATAAACTTTTGTGACTACAGATATGCTACCTGAAGTGTGGGAAGCTTAAAAGCAAATCAGATTAACATTTAACCAGACAGAGGATAAATTATAGATACACCTTCCTTCCCATCGATACCAGGGATTTTCTAGAAAGGAGTTAGTTCCCTAGAATTTATTTAATGAAAAGTAGTCACCCTGGATCAGGGGTCCTCAAACTTTTTAAACAGGGGGCCAGTTCACTGTCCCTCAGATCATTGGAGGCCAGACTACAGTAAAAACAAAAACTATGAACAAATTCCTATGAACTCTGCATATATCTTATTTTGAAGTGAAGAAACAAAATGGGAACAAATACAGTATGTGGCCTGCGGGCTGTAGTTTGAGGACCACTGCCCTGGATGAAGGGTCCATTTTTCAAATTTGACTCCCTCTTTTTTTCTTTCCTTCAATCTCCTTTTCCCTTATTTCTATTTTTTGGATTTGGGATTTTTAGTAAAGAAAAATTCATGTGCCTTGCTTTCTTCTTATTTCTCTGGAGAGTTTAACATAAATACTCTGATCATATAAAGGAATTATATTCCTGACAATCACAACAACAAAAATAAGCATGTACAAACAAAGAAATCTGATTGTCTATAATTAAAATGTCTGAAACAAAGATTATCAGAAGAAAATGTGGTTAATAAGCTATCATTTGAGTAACCAGTTAAGTAAAGTTAATCTGTTTTTTTTCCCTGTGGGAGTGGGGGGGTTCACACCCAGCAGTGCTCCGGGGTCACTCCTGGCTTTATGCTCAGGGGACCATATGAGATTGTCAGGATTTGAAACACCATCCTTCAGCATGCAAGGCAAACACCCTACCTCCATGCTATCTCTCCGGCCCCAGTTATTCTGTTAATATGTTGACTTAATATGTTGAGTTAAAGAGGATGCATGTATCCTATGTAATGATTATCTTTGGGCACTTAAAATTATTGAGTACTGAAAATGTAACTGATTTAAATTGATATGAGTTTTATATATAAGATACACAGCATATTTCAAAATAGTACAAAAATAGTGTAAAGTAACTCAAAGCTTTAGATTCATTATATTACATACAACATTAAGCATAGTAGTAACATGGTTAGATTTGTCTTTCAGAAATACCCTGGTAGTTAAAGTGTGGAGAATGGATTTAAGAATAGTCCAGATACAGAGGTGAGTGAAATATTATTAAAGTAGTTCATGGGAGGAAAAAAGAAAGAAAAGAAATGATTCTAGATTAGAAGTGGTGGCAGTACACTGAAATAAAATCAGAAAATTGAACTGGTAAGGTTAGACAAAAGATTTGATACAGGGGAAAGAAAAATGCCATAACTTTTGCTCTAAATTAAAATGTGAGCAAATGGATGCAAGGGAGAATAGTTAGTCATACAATTGTAGAATAGTGAAAGAAAAAATTCAGAAATAATTTCAGCTTTGGAAATGTTAAGTTTTCCAGTGTGTGAAACACTGAGTGGATATGTTCAACAAGCAGAGTTATGATTTATTAGAATAAACTCAAAAGAAATTCTAGCTAGAATCTAGTTTGGGGAGTCTTCATTGATATTCCAATAGAAACTATCATAGATGTATAGATAATATGAGAGTGAGAGAAAAATGGACGTGCTATCTTTTCAGTTGAACTCAAATCTGATGTTCTATAAAAGCAATTATTTCTGCAGAAACACTATTATGAGAGTACTTATCCTCACATATTCTCTGTATCTTGACATCCATCAGCAATTAAAAATCATCTATGTTCTTTGTTTCCATTTTTAGAATATTAATTTCCCTTACCTGATATTAAAATTATTGCACCTTTGAAGCTCATTTAGTTTTTTTAGTTAGCATTTTAATATCTTCCTTATGTGTAGGAAGATATATTTTAATGTGTTATTTAAACCATTGTAATTTTCAATATTCTTCATAGTTGGGTTTAGACATGCAATGCATCAGAGCCAGCCCTACCACCAGTGTTGATATCCCTCAACCAAAACTCCCAGAGTGCATCTCATCCCAGCACCTCCTGTCATTGCCTGTCAGCATAAAGCACCCACTCAAAGCTTTGATTGTTAAAGTTTGTATCTCATGAGTTTCAATATTTAGTTCTCTCCTATTTTAATATCACCAGTGCATCTGAGACTACTTGGTCCCTGACCCCCATTATTTCATATTTGCATTTCTCCCCCACCCAATTTCCTTCTTCCTCCTCACTATATTCTGGGCCCAAATGTGTTTTCAAAACTCAAATATCACTGCAATGCACTCTTATGTGATTATTCTAAATACCACATGTAAGTGATATTCTCTTTTTATTCTTCTTCTTGTGGTTACTTCATTTAATATAGTATCTTCCAGATTCATCCATGTTGCAGCAAATTGCATGATTGCACCATTCCTTGCAGCTATGTAGTATTCTATTTTATACATGTACCACACTTTCATGATCCACTCCTCTGTTGTGGGACATCTAAATTGATTTCAAGTCTTAGCTATTGTACTGAGTGCTACAATGAGTTAATGGTATGCATATATCCTTTTAGATAAATGCTTTTCTGTCCTGGTGATAGATACCCAAAAATGGGATTGTTGGGTTATGGCAGAAAGATTCTTATTTACTGCAAACCCTCCATACTTCATAATGTTTTCAATCAGGTTTATTCTAGCTCTTTTACATTGCTGTCATCATCTGCTTACTCATATGTTGCTGTTCTTGTTGTTTTTAGTTGTGGAGTCACACCTGGAAATACAGGTATTATATCTGCACCCAGAAATTACTCCTTACTGTGCACAGGGATCATATGGGATGGCAAGTGCCTTATTCACTTTACTATCTCCCCAAACCATACTTTCTCAATCATTTATAGGAGAATAGGGTATAGGATGGCCCAACCAAACATGCTCAAGATTTACTCCTGTCTCTGTACTCAGGAGTTACTGCTGAAAGGTTTTGGGGATTATATGGAAGCTAGGTATATAATCTGGGATGTCTACATACAGAACAACCATCCTATCCACTCTACCTCTCTGGTCCCCTTTCTCACAGTCATAATGTTCATTTACTGAATAACTTCTCTTTAGCTCTTACTCAACTATACTCATTTCCCTTCTAATTTTGACATTATCCTCAGAGACTAAGAAACAAGATATGCCCACTTGGTTTCTTAACTACTTCCTCTCTAGTGGGACCTTAGACATCCATTCCCAGAAATATAACATAAATATGGATATCATGTGTAAAATTACATATTCAAATTGTTTACTATCCAATTTCCATTTACCATTTCTCTCTATTTGCACAACCTCTCCCTTTCTTTGACTCACATCAGCACTTCCTGTTCTTTGCTTCACTTTCCACTCCCTTTTCTCACCAGCTTATCTGCTATGATTTCAACCTTTTATTCTTTTCTCAAACCTGTCAAGTGAAAACCCAAACATGTGCCTCTTGATTGTCTATCTTCAGGGACCTGAGTACAGCTGGAAAAATGCAGAGAACAGATCATGAGGCAGATTGCTGTCACTATAAATCTGTGATCACCAACTCACTTGAGCCTTCAATACTGTCATTAAATTAGATTATCTTTATGCAATATCTTTCCCCTCATCTGAAAGATTGTTAAACTCCCAGGACCTTCAAATTACATATTTTCTTACACCACAGTTTCAATCTCTGAAATGACCTCTCAGTCTGCACAACAGAGAAAATAGTGTTATGTAAAGACTCCATAAATTCCCCATCAAAATGTAGGAAATCATAAAGGTTTACAAACACTGTGAACTGAAGCTAAAATCCTATTCTTCCTGCCTATAATCCATCGTTCACATATAGTCTGTATATTTGGTTCTTTCTCAGAGCTGATATTATTAAGTAATAGCCCTTTGATGTTTGATGTTATATAAATAAACTGCCATCTGTACTTCTCTAATGAAGCAGGAGTCTTTAAACATCCTTAGGCTTCTCACATCTTTTTTATTTTTTTATTGCTGTCATTGTAGTTTGTCTTGGGACCACACCCAGCAGTATTCCAGGTTTATTCCTGACTCTGTCCTCTGGATCATTACTGGTAGGGTTCAAACTGTGGGGAACCAAAGTTATGCAAGTCAAGTGCTCAATTCATTATTTCTCCAGTTGTGGCTTCTCATATTTTTAAGAAAAAGAAAATAAAGTCCTCTTCTTCTCAAA
>PVKC010014612.1:0-22082 GCA_004027635.1 Crocidura indochinensis | reverse complement strand
AAAAAATGTTGTCATACTATCTCACAGTGAGGACATTGAACTTGAATGATGGTTCTCAAATTTATGTTGACCCATATTATCTAGAGCTTCTGTTAAAATGCCCAGTCTACTAGATTCTACTAGAATATAGATTCAGAGTGTAGATACAAAGTGTAACCTAATCATTCATATTCACAACACATGTCCCACTGATATTGATGCTTCTGTTTCCGGGGAGGACTCAGAGTACAGAAGTTAATTTAAATAGATTATATTTAGAAAAGTAATACTATTTCAGAGGATAGAAGAAAAATCACTTGGTATCTTGTATTTGCTTATTCCAAGTTTGTCCTGGTGTTATTGGTTAGTTTTTAGAAAAGTCTTTAGTTAAGTCTTTAATTCTACAACAGGATTTATCTCAATAGACTGTCTTATTGGTGTATTTGGTAGTTTATTTGAGGGTAATAGTAGCAGTGGGTGGTGTTAGCAAAAGGGGAAGGTGTTAATAAGTAAAGACACAAGAATGATAGCTAAAATTTGCTGAGAACTGAACTTGTATTTGATTTTGTATTAAATCTTTCATGTTACCATCCTTAATTTTTACCACAACCTGCTGGGAGAAGAACCAGCATTTCTCCTAGTCTACAAAAGAATTTAAGGGTTGAAAAAATATGTAGATTAAAAATTGTCTTTAAGTATATAAAGGAGTCTATTATTCAATACAAGAATGCTGGGCTTTCTCCCCCCTCACTGCCATAAAACTGGAGAAAAGTGGCGTTTGTTTTTGTGAAGTGGATGCTCCAGGTCAATAAGTAGTTGTATTTCTTAAGAACTGTGCTAGCAGAAAGATGGGCTTCCAGGACTGGTAAGAAAATGGATTTCCTTAGATGTTGCTTTAGAGAGAAACTGAAATGGGGTCCAATGGGCAAGTTCAGGACCCTCCTATTTTTTTTTACTAGAAAATAATTATTTTTGTTCAGTTTTAATATTGGGGTTTAATGAAATGTTTGAGTAGCAGTTATTGGTACTCTATGCATATTCAAAGTCCACAGAGTAGTTGGTCTCTATGATCTTGTTTAAAATTAGCATTGCATAATTCATTGTACTAGTGAATGACAGACTTCTGGCTAGTTTGCCATCTAATAGGTTCTACTAATCCCTGTTCCTCATATGCCTAGACTTTTATTTCCTTTCTCTGGTAATCCGCTGACAGTTATTGCTCTGAGACCCGGCCATTTAAGAACGAAAAGTTGGATTATTTTAGTCCAAAACTTAGTTCCTCCATTAATTAACTATGGAATGATAAACACAAATTTATTCACCCACCCAATATTTGTTCTGTTTCACTAAAGGCCATACTTTATTCGAAACAGAGAGACAATGATGATGAAGGAGGCAGAGTACCAGTCTTCTTGAAACTCATTTAAAAGAATGTTGTACTGGGGCCAGAGTGAACGAATGGTAGGGCATTTGCCTTGCACATGCTGACCTAGGATGGATCACAGTTCGACCCCCTGGCATCCTATATGGCCCCCAAGTCAGGAGCAATTTCTGATAGCCAGGAGTAACCCTGAGCATCACCAGGTGTGGCCCCAAAACAAAAAACAAAAGAATAACAAAAAAGAAGGTTGCACTGATGAAGATATGATTGAAACCCAACTATAGATATGTTTGTAATCCTGCTTGTGCTTCAATAAAAATATTATTAAAAATAAATAAAATATAAAAAAGGAAAGGGGTGCTGCAAATGAAAAAAATTAGATGAAATCATCTATTATAAAGATCTTTGTACAATCAACACCCAACCTCAAACACAAACTTACCCTAGAACTCAGAAATCGGAGTCATTGAGAATTGGGATTTTTGTGGACTACTTCAGATAGGGTAATCTGTGCTGTTGACATTGACCTGTAACCTGAGGGAAGAGAGCCCAAGTATCACCTTTTAGAGGGTGGGTTTGGAAGACATGAGCATAAAGGGAGCAACAAACGTGAAGTTGTGATGTGGGATGAATTGAATCTCTGTTGTTCCTGAGTCGCTGGTAAAACTGGCTGGAGGGGAAGTTGCACCAAGAAACATGGTAGAGGTAATCAGGGGCCAGACATTTGGTGCAAATACAAACATACTGGCTTTTTTACCTGAAGTAGCAACCTATTCATGTTTTTGAGTTCACCTAGTTCCTGAAAGGAGGAATAAATAAACAAATATTATGATTTCAAGAATAATAGCTAAAATTTGAGCCTGGAGCAGTGACACAACAGTAGAATGTTTGCCTTGCACGTAGCTGACCCAGGACAGACCACACTTCAATCCCCTGGTGCCCCATATGATCACCAAGTCAGGAGCGATATTTGAGCACATAGCCAGGAGTAACCCCTGATGGCTACTGGGTGTGGCCCCCAAACAAAACAAAACAAAGCTAAAATTTGAACTTTTGGATTTACCTTGGATTTACCTTGGCTTGCAGGAGGGGCTTGTACATAACCCTTTACCTCTCCATATTCTGACAGGAGGGAACATTCACTTAAAGCAAAAGAAAAACACAAACTAGGCAAAAACAAGGGCACCACATTTCTTCTCAGTTCAACCCTTATATCTGACTAGTGTGTAAGGGAAAGGAGGAAACAAACTCAGCTCTTCTCAGACCCCCATGTTCAGAGAGCTTGAGATATGTGGGTACTCAAAAAAAAAGGCTTGATAAGAAATAAGAGAGGCCCACATATAACTTGAAAGTTTGTGGAACCTCTTCCCCCCTTAGTTTTCATGGTTTGTCCAAGCTGTGAACAAACATCCAAAGAAGAAAATATCAGTATCCAGGTTTTTTTTGTTTTTCTTTTTTGTGTTTCCTTCCTCCATCTGGCTTATGTTGGCCAGCAGTTTAATATGAAGAAATTCTCCACCAGGAGACCCAAACTCCAATTAGAGATCTGACACTAAGATCTTGCATCCTGTTTCAAGATGCTCTTTGCTCTTCCTCTGAGCTCAGGGACATGTTGGGTCATGTACAGTCGTGTTTTGTCCACCAAACTCAGGACTGAAAGTGACCTTGTTGTGATTTTTTTGAAGTGGTCCATTCACTCTCAGCTTGACAAAGATCCAGTCATTCACTTTCCCCATTCTGGGTCTACAACTCAGTTCCTCTGGGCATGAGTTTAAAAACACTGGACTTGAGGATTATTTTTCCTTGAAACTTCCAGAGGAGACCCTGCAGGATTTTATTTTATTGGTTTTCAAACATTTTATTTTAGACACTGTGATCAGGATTTTAGACAGCAGACAAACTTTCTGATGAGAAAAGAGAATCCTTTGGATTGACTTTGTCTCTTTCTGGCAGAAACAGCACCCATCAAATCAGAGGGGAGTGAGAAATCACAAAAGTTTAGTCATCTCACCCAGAGAGGCCAAAGGCTGACTAAAGACAGCCTCAGCTTATTAAATTTAACTCATAGAAAACCACCCGGCAAGATCAATTGTACAAACTCTCTCCGGCTTAGGAAGAAAGAGCTGTATTGTAACTAGTACCCCACCCTTCGGGGGAGACCCCTGCATCCCACACGAAGAAAGAATGTGGGGCCAGAACACTGTGTTTTCTGGGGTGGCGAAGTCCCAGTGGATCCCATGTGCCGCTGGCTGCTGGGAGGAGCGGTGTTGGCTGTATTTATTGGCCTGAATTAGACAATGACTATGCAGACTTTAGGGAATTTCGCTAAGAATGAGATCACCCCGGCTGTGTTGGGTTTTCTTCATGTAGCCTGTTATCTAGAAAAGGCAAATGAGGAAAGGTAATGGCATTCCTTAAACACTCTGGGCAGCCCAACCCTTCCTTATCTCACACCTTGATGCTTCTACGTCTGGTGTTGGTTTTACCTCCCATCACTCCACAGCAGAAATGTCATTCACTGTGCAGTTTGCTTGGCCCAAGTGGCCTGAGTGACAAGTATTAATGCCTCTATACCTTATCTTCCTAGAGACAAGAGATAATAGCTTCTGGAAGATGTTACTTCATTCTTTGATGTACTTAGTATTCAGGTGCCCGACATTAGTTCCTGTGTAATCTGGTGGGAAAAAAATCACGAGAAAAATATCTTGCTCTCATTGAGGTTACTTCTGTCTCTACAATAGGTAGTGATCCCGTATGGACCACAAGGAGGCCTCATGTTTTTTGAGTCCCTTCATGGCTATTGCAGTCTCTTCAATATCATTTTGAGAGATCCTAGTAGGCCAATGTATGTTGTCTTCATTTACTCATTTCTTTACACCCACCATGAATGTGAGGAAGAAAAATAAAATAGGATCTCCTAGGTACCATGGCTCCTTTCTTCTTTCTTTAGTCCTACTTCTACTAGGGATGCTTTATGTAGGCTTCATTTTCACAGTTTCAGCTCTCACCTTCGACTTCTGAATGTCTCCAAAATGGGATTTTTTCAAATATTTCTCTGCTTTACATTCAGAGTTGAAAGATACTCTTCTTGGTTGTCCACAAGAACACTAAAGTTGTCCAAAAAAGGAAGGGGCCTGCCCACAACTGGTTATGTTTTCTTGTTTTGATATCTGTCATCAACACGAGCTTCTTGGTTCTCTCATTTTCTAGGGTTGATTAAACTTTTTTTTTTTTTTTTTTGGTTTTTGGGCCACACACGGTGGTACTCAGGGGTTACTCCTGACTATTTGCTCAGAAATAGCTCCTGGCAGACACAGGGGACCATATGGAACGCCAGGATTCGAACCAACCAACCTTAGGTCCTGAATCGGTTGCTTGCAAGGCAAACACCGCTGTGCTTGTTGATTGAATTCTTACATTCAATTATTTCATAGGCTCTCTCTGATAATTGACTAATGATTTCTTTTATCTATGTCTTTCTTTCAAGTCTTATCTTTTTTTTATCGCCACTGTCTCTCCCAGTCTGCCCCATCCCCTTCTCTTTAACTCATTCTTGGATCAGTACATACATTTCTGGCTCCAATTCATCCTGCGTCCTGTATATGAATTAACAGATGCTCTTCACACATTGCTTTCCTATCACCTCTACCTACTACTATAATAGATAGCTCCCTTGCCTGGTTTCCTATGTTCTTCATAGTCAGACATTTTATTTCTTTAATTTGGTATTGGGCCACACCCTGTGGTATTGAGGCTACGCTTATCTTCCTAAAGGTCTTCCAGGGACCATTTGCAGTGTTGGGGATTAAACTGGGGTTACATGCATGCAAGGCAAGTGGCCTAACTTATGCACCGTCTCTCTTTTTCTAATATCTTCCATTTCTGATCCAACCGATTTTCCTCATTTTTCAAGTTACATAATTTCTGCTCTTAGTCAGGTGGGTGTCATGTTGTCCCTCAAATACAAAATGCTTATTTTATGTATATTAACACCTTTTTTTTTTTTTTGGTTTTTGGGTCACATCCGGCAGTGCTCAGGGGTTACTCCTGGCTCCATGCTCAGAAATTGCTCCTGGCAGGCACGGGGGACCATGTGGGGAACCGGGATTCGAACCAATGACCTTTTGTATGAAAGGCAAACGCCTTACCTCCATGCTATCTCCCAGGCCCCCACCTTTCTTTTTTTAATTTTTATTTAAATACCATGATTACAAACATTACTGTAGTTGGATTTTAGTCATAAAAAAAACATACCCCTTCACCAGTGCAACATTCCCATCACCAATTCACCCCATATCCCTCCACCCACACCCTCTGCCTGTATTTGACACAGGTATTCTACTTCTCTCATTCATTAACATTGTCATAGTAGTTGTTAGTGTTCAATTTTACTCATCCCTCTTGAAATGAGCTTCATATTGTGAGTCAGTCATTCTGGCTCTCTTCTCAAGGCATTATTACAATAATGTCTTTTATTTTTCTTAAAACCCTAGACAAATGATACTGTTCTGTGTGTGTCTCTCTCTCTCCATCTGACTTATTTCACTCAGCATAATAGTGTGTGTGTCTCTCTCTCTCCATCTGACTTATTTCACTCAGCATAATAGTTTCCATGTACGTCCATGTATAGGAAAATTTAATGACTTCATCTCTCCTGATGCCTGCATAATATTCCATTGTGTATATTTACCACAGTTTCTTTAGTCATTCCTCTGTTGAAGGGCATCTTGGTTGTTTCCAGAGACTGGATATTGTAAATAATGCTGCGATGAATATAGGTTTGAGGAAGGGATTTTTGTATTTCATTTTTGTGCTCCTAGGGTATATCCCTAGGAGTGGTATAGCTGGATCAAATGGGAGTTCAGTTTTCTGGGGAATCTCCATATTGTTTTACATAAGGGCTGGACTAGACAGCATTCCCACAAGCAGATATTCACAATTTTTTATTTCAATTTGGATAGACTTCTCCTCTTCTCTTGGCCTCAAAAGAGATGACATTTATCTTTGGAGACTAATGTAAAGATTAGCTCCAATCTGGGGACCTCTAACTACTTGCAATAACTACCTACTTCTCAGTTTCTACACATATAGTTCATTCATAGAGTGCAGCAATTGTACATTAGTCTTCACTGTTTTGCATTTTGTTTCACATTTAATCACATTGCCTCTAACAATACACGAGCCTCTGGAGCCAGAAACTATCTACAATACATACATAATATAGTACTGCACTGTACCAAACTACATTCTACAAAACTACACTATGCCAATTCACACTACACTATGCTATGCTATATTGCACTATGCAATTTCATACTTAAGCTTTTTGGTTAGTAGTATTTAGAAAGAATGTACCCCACCCTATGTTTCCTTACAAAATGGAATGCTACATCCCTTCATCATCCTTTCATAAATCTATTGTGTCTCTGATAAATACAAATCTACTTTTCGTTTTGCCTATTTTAGGGGCAGCATACCCAGTGGTTAATAAGGTTTACTCCTGACTCTGCTCAGGGGTCATTCTTGGGACCATATACCAGGGATCTGAACTAGGAATGGCTGCATAAAAATCAAGGCTTTATGTTCTGAACTATTTCTGTATACCTTTAACAAATTATTTTTGTGGGATTGGAGATAAAGGACCAAGATTAAGCTGCTTGTCTTCACTCAAACTGACCTGCATTAATTTTAGCATGGACCTACACATACATGCTGTTCAATACAGCATGGACCTCTGAACACAGTGCTAGGAGCTAGCCCTGTACCCCTAGCACCAGTGGGGGTGGTCCCAAAATAAATTATTTTTATTAAGAAAAAAACATTTCGGGGCTGGGCGGTGGCACTGGAGGTAAGGTGCCTGCCTTGCCTGCGCTAACCTAGGACGAACATCTGTTCAATCCCCCGGTTCCCCATATGGTCTCCCGTGCCTGCCAGGAGCGACTTCTGAGCAAATAGCCAGGAGTAGCCCCTGAGCGTCACCGGGTGTGGCCCAAAAACTAAAAAAAAGAAAAAAAAAAAGAAAAAAAAACATTTCATTTTTGCATTCAGCCAGTTCTATAGACTCCATTTATTCTTGAAAGAGATGTAAACCAACCTATAAAAAATTATGAGTATGGTCATGTTGCTGAAAGCTGGCAATCTTGGGAGAAAAGGTGAGCCAAGTCCCTGCCCTGTTGAAGCCACACCAGCTACACCCATAACTTACAATTGCTTCTTTGCCAATGGTCCTATTTCACCACTCATATAGGGCTTTTTGTAGAGCCACCAATCTGATCAAAACTCCAAATATGCTGATATTTGGGCTGACATCACCAGGGTGTTTTTGGAGTGAGTGCAGGAACCCTCTCCCACCTTTTCATATTTTTCAGAGGGCATGGCAGCCCTAAAACACAGCAATAGTGCTTGGAATTCCTGCTGCAAGGTCACAAATGACAACTTCAATTTTTTAAATATTGTTATTCTCATAGAAACACTCTAATTTATATGTGAGTGTGTTCTTGAAGTCACCTACTGTTAAAGAACAAAAGAAATAACAGAATTATCAACTAGCAGCAAGACCTTAATAAAACTTCTGACAATGGGTAAAAAGAAAAAAGAAAATTGAGGCTTATCAAGGACCAGGCCATTCTCTTTTGCTGTAAATATACTACGAATATTTTATATTTCTTCATATCATTAAAATAATTCCTTTAATAAATTATATTTATTCGGCCTATGGGAATTCTTATTTATGCATACCAATACAGTATAATTTTTTTTATTTTTTTTGGTTTTTGAGTCATGGGTCACACCCGGCAGCGCTCAGGGGTTCCTCCTGGCTCTACACTCAGAGATCATTCCCAGCAGGCTCGGGGAACCATGTGGAATGCCAGGATTTGAACCACTGTCCTTCTGCATGCAAGGCAAACACCTTACCTCCATGCTATCTCTCCGACCCCACATTATAAATTTTTAAGTCATTGTTTATTCTGGTATTCTTAGTCACATAGTTTATATTCACTTGAAACTATTAAATGAGAACTTTACTTTTCAATCACCTAGTTACCTGTTCTCAAAATGATTTGAATATAATGTTTCCGATACCCAGTAGACATTACTTCATGGGGTAGATTCCTCTGACAGTGCTCATGACCATATTGCTTAGTATTCTAGACTTGAAATTATGATTGCTTTAAGAATGCTTCATGGGGGCCCGGGAGATAGCATGGAGGTAAGGTGTTTGCCTTTCATGCAAGAGGTCATCGGTTCGAATCCTGGTGCCCCATATGGTCCCCTGTGCCTGCCAGGAGCAATTTCTGAGCATGGAGCCAGGAGTAACCCCTGAGCACTGCCGGGTGTGACCCAAAAACCAAAAAAAAAAAAAAAATAATAAAAAAATAAAAAGAATGCTTCATGCACAATCGAACCCTGAAAGCTTTTCCTCAGCAAATTTTACCCTCACCAGCGATGATCTGCTTAGGAAATGGAAAATCTTTCCACCTTTCCACCTGATTTGCTAGCCTCCTTCATATTTTTTAAGCGCTCTGACCCATTCCACCTGGGTCAATTCTTTAACTGCAACCTATGGATTGATCTTCAATCTCTCTCTCTCTCTCTCTCTCTCTCTCTCTTCTCTCTGTGGTGAGTGTGATGTGGTGGATGTCTATTCAATCTGTATTAAGCATAATACAGATTATATTATATATTATTATAATGCCTGTCTATGTTATAGATAGATAGTTTCCTTTTCCCCCGCCCCTGTTTACCACTTTACAATACCTTTTCTAGCCTCTCACCCTCTCACCTCTGATCTGTTATGTATCCCTATTTAACCTTCTTTATCCTCAGTTTTTAACTCCTAACCAGAACGTTCCTTCTGCCCTAACCAGCTGCAAGCGAACTCCCAAGGCAAAAGGACAGTCTTCCAGCCTGACTTGCCTCAGCCTGGAAGAAGCTGCCACCGCAGTTACTGCTGTTTCACTCTCTGGGGCCTTTTTTCTCACATCCTTCACTGTGGGCTGTTGCTTGATAATGGATTCAGTTTTTCAGCTTGGGACATTACCTGATTCCCCACTTCTGCAAACCATTTTTCAGACTCCACAAGACCACATCACAGGTCAAAACTGTACTCTGGATTTTATCCCTCCAGACTATTTCAAAAGTCTAAAAGATTTGTATATTTCTTTAGATGTATTTCCTTAATATGTATAATTCTTATTATGTATTTCCTTACGTAGATGTATTTTTCCATCCCGTTTTTGTATTTGTTTAGTAGGAAATTTTAGTAGAAAAGTTTCTCTTGGGTTCAGAGTTCAGGTTATAACCAGGTTAAAGGGATTGTTTAGTTTGTTATTTGTACCCTCATACATACAAGTAGTATCATGTGACATTGTTCCTTTTTTGCATAGGCCCATTAAAATAGTAAAATCTTACATGTAGAAAGATATATAAATTTTACATTGCGGGTGGACATTTGTCACAGTAACTTGACTTATGCCTCAGTTAACTGAACACCTGCCATCTAACCCCGAACTTTGGATCCCATCTTGGTGCTGGTTTTCTGCACCAGCACCAAGAATCATACTTTTACCAAGGGAGGCCCTAATGCCACCCTGGCACTGATTTGTTTAAGAAAAAAAAAGGATGGGGGCCAGGGGTCAAGTAATCTCAGGTACCTGGCGGAAATAAAAAAAAAAAGGACAGAACTAAATACCCAATCCAAAGTCAATAATAGAATCAAGAGATCCAAATTATAATGATCTAAACTTAAAATGGGCCTGGTTACACTGGCATGCCAGGGAGCTAAGGGTGGTGGTATAGGATGCATGCTGGGAACAACATTGGTGGTGAGAATGCCCTAATTCACTGTCACTTTATGCCTGAACTCCAACTATGAAGGACGTTGTAAATCACAATGGTTTCAATACTATTTAATAAATAAACAAGTAAATATAGAATTTCATTCATCTTCAAGAAAAGTAT
This sequence comes from Crocidura indochinensis, assembly GCA_004027635.1. NCBI lineage: Eukaryota > Metazoa > Chordata > Mammalia > Eulipotyphla > Soricidae > Crocidura > Crocidura indochinensis. Next base: position 11,761 of record PVKC010014612.1, on the reverse strand, counting down.
TTTCTTGTCAATGAGCTAAAAAATTAAGTGATTTCTATAGGAGTAAAGTAGTGCTTGTCAACAAAAATATATTTTGTGTAAAAGAAACAGGATTATGGTTGTTTATACTTTGGCAATATATGAAACTTCAAACTCTATGAGCTAAAAATCTGTTCCTTTCAGAATATAAATCAACTGTCAAGAATCTGTGTACCAAATGATTATGTGCTGCATATTTTTCTCTTAATTCATGCACACCATGTATTGTATAACATTACCTCATATGCCGTAATCATTATGTGTCACATACAAGATACATAAAATACATCATGAATGTCCCACTAGATATCAAAGCTATCCAAGTCTAATTAACTTATTATACAGACTGTTTCTAGTTCTTGTCCCAGAACATACAAACATCAGAAGTCAGTCTAAATGTTTGACTATCCCCTTGTAATAAATCATAATATCTTCGTTTACTGTTCTTTGGGTATCTGTACATTTAATCTGGATTTCTTTCAAGTATATGTCTTGCCTTTTTAACATCACTTTGGAGCCCTAGAGAAATAATACAAATTGAGACTCCTTTTGATATTTGAGAAGATGACAAGTTGTTGTATTTTGGCCAGTCCATCTAAACCACAGTAGGTTTTCCCAAATTGAAAGATCCAGCTTGCTTTACTGCAGAGCAGAAGTCATAACTATTTAATTCAGGAATCCTATGACACCCAACTAGCTATTAACCCAAAACAAAGGCTTTTCTCCATCATCTCTCTCCCTTAAATCTCTCTGTTGATATGTAAAAGCCCACCTGGATAGGTACTTCTCTCTCTCTCTCTCTCTCTCTCTCTCTCTCTCTCTCTCTCTCTCTCCTGGTGAAGGGGTATTGGTTTAATAAAGAAATAGACAGTTTTGACTTGGCATACTCAGAGATAGCTCAAGATGAGAAGGAAACTGACTTCATGATTCTTTCCTGACTGTCTTGGTTTATTAATTCTTAGCTGGTGCCCTTCTTTGGACCCATCCATATTGGGTAGAAGTGCATTGTATGAAGTGATTTCACAACGTGTAAGAAGAAGTGATTTCACAACGTGTAAGACCCAAGAAGACCCTAATGATGATGAGTGATTTGACCCTCTCGTAGATAATCACCATGAAAGCTTCCTTAAAGAGGATTGAGTGTGGGGCTGGAGGTACAACTCAGTGGTAGGGCCTTTGCCTTGCACACAGCTGACCCAGGATGGACCTCGGTTTGATCCCCAGCATCCCATATTGTCCCCCAAGCCAGGAGTGATTTCCGAGCACAAAGCCTGGGGTAACTCCTGAGCATCACCGGGTGTGGCCCCCCCAAAAGAAACAAACACAAAAAATTGAGTGTGCAGTGTCCATCACCAAAATATCGGTAAATGGCTCCTATCTGAACATGGCAGAGGCCCCTTCAGGTGGGATAGAAGCAGACAGTGAAGGAGAGAAAGCTGAAGGTGAAGGCTCATCACCTTTCTTCTACCAAAGGTGCTTTGTGCAAGTACCTTGGACCCCAAACCTGCAGCAGCTTATTGAGGTCACTGATTGAGAAAAGCCAAAGAGAAAACCTCATTTAAGGCACAACAGCAGGGAGATGAGGTGGTCTCCCCATCCAAATTCTGGCCCAGGAACCAAGTGCCTTCCTTTCCCAGAAGACCTCAGAAGCCTATTAGAAAAGGAAAAAAATGAATAAGATGGAGGATCTAAGGACAACTGAAGAAGTACAACTGAGAAGAAGCTAATTTCACAACCTCCTGCAACTTTCTCCTAGGTTAATCTCTCAATCCTATTTATGTAGGATTGACACTATATGTAGTGTCAATCACTATATTGCTGGTTAAACTTTGTGTTCTAGTATAAATCTTAAAGCTACTGTTTTTTTCTATGCCCCACTGCACAAAGAAAATTTTGTATTCAACTTTAGTGGTTTAATATTAGTTTGCACAATTCTGGGGTAATGCATAATGTTATTAGATTTTTAATGGTCCCCAACTCTCCTAGTGAATGTTTCCCAGTTGTTGTGGTGTTAGTTATATTATTTAGCAACTTATTCTCAAAACTATATCTGCTAAAATGTACTAATGTCTTTTTGTTCATAGAGGTTGATGGAAAAGGAACTTGGATACTATAGACTTTTATTACAGTGCTTATTATAAGAATGTTATAGCAAACTTATTTTCAAACTGTTTTTATAGCTGCAGAAATGTCCTTGTGATTTTGTTTATGGAAAGTTTATGGATAAGGAACGTGGATGTTCCAGACAGGGGTCTCAAACTCAATTTACCTAGGGGCCATAGGAGGCAAAGTCGGGTAATCCTTGTGTGCAAAGTCATTAGTAAGCCTTGAACATTGGGGGCTGTGACCCAAACAACTAAAAAAAGACAAAACAAAAAAAGATTCCTCTAGGGCTGGGCCACAAAATGTTGTACGGAGGGCAGGAAACAGCCTGCGGGCTGCGAGTTTGAGACCCCTGTTATCTAGACTCATGTTACAGTGCTTGGCATAAGAATGGCTAAGAATTTTCAAATTAAGTGTATCTGCTGAAAGGTCCTAATGTTCATGTTCAGATAAGTCTATGAAAAAATGTTGTGATATGTATAGGACAAAGACTTGAAAAAAGCCGATTGCTTTGAGAATGTTGCATTCACAATCTAACTTTTGACACTTTTATAGCCAACTTTTACTGTGCCTATTGCAAAATAACAACCACTTTTATAAGACCTGGTCTAGGGTTCCTGCCTCTGCCAGAGAACAATAAAACAAAACTTTTGTAGTGTCTCTCATTTCTTTTAAACAGGAAGTGAGGAAATATAAACTGATACCCAGCTATTAACCCAAAACAAAGATGTTCCCCTCCCAACTTCCTCTTTCCTTAATTTTCTTCTTTGTTGTGTAAATGCCCACCTGGAGAGGTAATTTTGTCTCTATCTCGACCTTCCCCCTCCTGGTGACTGGGTACTCGTTTAATAAAGAAAAAGACAGTTTTGGCTTGGCATACTCAGAGACAGTGCAAGACGAGAAGAAAACTGACTCCATGATTCTTTCCTGATTGGCTCAGTTTATTAAGTCTTCGCTGCTATCCTTTTTAGACCCATCCTCCTGGTGGTGGAGATTCAGTGTGTAGGGTGATCTCACAACTCGTGGAATTTATTTATTTTGCACTATTAAGCGACAGGAATACCCACAGAAGAAACTAAGCCATTTCCATATAAATGGAAATATTCCATTTATTTATTTTATTTATTTATTCCATTTATTATATATTCCAACATATTTTATTGTGTTTTGCTTTGAGATTAACCCTGACAGTGTTCAGGGGTTACTCTTGGGTTTGCACTGAGGAATCAATCACTCCTGGCAGGCTCAAGAAACAAAATGGGATGCTGGAGATCAAACTTGGGTTGGCTGCATGCAAGTCAAAACCTTACCTTCTTTACTATATTTCTTGCCCCCTACAGAAATCTTATGGATATATTATGTTTATAGGTGTCTTGGATTTTGAGTTGCCACAGAGAAAGTTAATGTCTGTAATCCAAAGTACCAGAAAGGAAGTGCACAGTGCAGTGTGACCTTCTTTTTTTTTTTGTTTTTGTTTTTGGGTCATACCCTGCAGTGCTCAGTGGTTACTTCTGGCTCCATGCTCAGAAATTGCTCCTGACAGGCACGGGGGACCATATGGGGCACCGGGATTCGAACTGATGACCTTTTGCATGAAAGGCAAACGCCTTACCTCCATGCTATCTCCCGGACCATGACCTTCTTATCTTCCAATGCAGACAAAAGTGATGCAAGGTTTGGCCTAGAACTTAGTGCCTATCATTGCCTCACCAAAAGCACATGTCGTATAGACATATTTTTCTGCTTCACCTTCCTCTCCTTCTTTTTTTTTTTCTTTTTTGGTTTTTGGGCCACACCCAGTGATGCTCAGGGATTACTCCTGGCTAGGCGCTCAGAAGTCGCTCCTGGCTTGGGGGACCATATGGGGAACGTAGGGATCAAACCACGGTCCATCCAAGGCTAGCACAAGCAAGGCAGGCACCTTACCTCCAGCGCCACTACCGGCCCTTTTTTTTTTTTTTTTTTTTGTTTCCTCTCCTTCTTTTGATACCTGTCAGTAATCTTCATCAAGGTCTGGAACCATGCCAGAGAAAGGGGACACTGGTCAGGTGGGAGCATTCTGTGTCTAAATGTCATACTTACATGCTTCTAGCTTGTCTAGAATAAATAAATAGTAAGGAATCTTTAGAGATATACTTGATACATTAAAAAAAGGAGGAGAAATGTAATAAAATAAGTATCTCATACTCTTTAGATGCTTACTCTCCTTATTTTAGACAAACAACAACAACAACAAAAATGACTTCCCAAGAAATGGAGTCTAAATAAGAAGCTTTCTCAGGTTTTTGTCTCCAATAAGGATCCAGTGGCTCTTTTTGGGATCACAGCACAGCCTAGAGTTGCTGGCTGGCTCCATATTCATCCTCATCAGGCTGTTAGAAAGATCCCCAATCTCAGGGTGGAAGAAGCTCAGAGCCTTCCCAGAAGACTAGAAAGAAAAGGAAAACTAGAAAACCTTGCCAGCTTGGATCATAATTTCAGCAATTTTATGACAAATTCTTGTAATGTTTACTCATTTTTCTCAGAAAAGGGTATATCTTTGTCTCCCAGGGTTTTGCAAGTAAAAGCATACACACATTTTTGTAGTAACTATCATTGACTGATATTCTCCTCTTACTTTTCATCATGCAATTAGAATTTATGGAACTGTGACATGTGAAGTATTTCCATCCCCTGACCCCACCTGTAATTTTGAGTTTATATTGATGAAAGAAATGGATGAAGAATTTTTATGAGTTCTATTGAACTTGAGCTCATTCTAATTCAACCCATTATTTTTCTAGAAATGTACCCTGAGCTCAATAAACACCAGTTACCTTTCTTGGTGCTCTCTCCAACATTATCTTCTCTCTTTGAACCAATATGAGATGACTTATTCCTTCTAGTAAATGATATAGAATTACTGTGGAATACTGCTTTGAAAATAGTGCATAAATAAATTTTCCTAGAATGAAAAACATTTAATTATGATTTTAACTGTCATGTTGAGGACAGATGAATTCTACAGAATCATTATTTTCCTAATCTCTAGAATAATGCTTACCTTTATCTAACATATATTTGTAGCAAATTATATATATATATATATATACTATATATATAGTATGGAAAGGGAAAATTAAAAATCATCAAGAATTTCACCATTCCTATAAATTTAGATGTGCTTTGTTTTGTCTTTTATACATGTATACAAAATATTATATATTATTAGTATGTAGTTTATAAAATACAGTAATGTCAAATATGTAATAACTAGTTGCAATATGTGCCATATTACATATAATGTTTATCAGTCTAGAGTCATGACATGCCTGTAAGTCATATTTTGGTTTGTTTTGTTTAAAAATATTTTTGTTATATTACATGCATTTTCTCAAATGATTAATGACATGATCTTAATTACTAGAGATAGGTCATATAATATAATGTATTCATATGAATATATTATGATATATTTAACAGTCAACCTTTTGTTAATCAGCATTATGTCAATGTTTGAAGTAATGCTTATGTTGCCATCTTTAAGTAAAAGTGTACTAAATAGTCTAATGGTTTCCTCAGAGACAATTTCTGGAATTTAAATTCCTATGTTAAGTTGTATTAGCATTGAACAACTTTTTCAGGTTGCCTCCCTAGTTTTGCTGAAGACCACCCAGGCTACTCTCTGGTGCTATGAAGACTACATGTCACTGATAACTGAATCTGGGGCTCTGTGCATTCCAAGCATGTACTCTAGTCTTTGGCCCTCAAGACATATTTGTTATGCAATATTATAAATCAGAATATCTTAATAAAGAATTTTAAAAAGAGGCCTTGACGCATACAGAGGCAAATGAGAAAGTGAAATTTTTGTACATATCACTCTACTTCAACAGTTGAGCAATCTTGCATTGCCACCACAATGCCTTGGGACTAACCTCCTTCCAGGAGCATTTTGAAGCAGATGCCAGGTTTCTACTCAGACTGGCCTGAAAATCATCCTTAACTTTTTTTCCTAGTCCCACATAGCCAGTTCATTGTCATGTCCCACTGGCTTTATCTTCAGACTCTCTTGGACTATGTCCATTGCTCTTCATCTCCACCAGTGTCATTATGGGCCAGGTTGCTATCATCTCTTGTCTAGACCACTTCATGCATTTTCTAGTTGATTTCTCTTCTTTTCCTCTTTCTTAATTCAGGGAAAGTTCTAAGACTTCTAATAACTCTTTTTAAGACTATTATGAAATTTATAGTAATTTTTCCATTTCTGTCTTTAAATTGAGCATACAATTCTTGAAAGTTTATCAGCGATCATTCTAGGTGTAACCCTACTATTACTTAGATGAAAGAGGAGAATTGGACGGGTGTATATGAAGGTATTTGGCTATGCTTTGGGTTATAATTTTGGTAATGTTTTTTTTTTCGGTTTTTGGGTCACACCCGGCAGTGCTCAGGGGTTACTTCTGGCTCCATGCTCAGAAATTGCTCCTGGCAGGCACGGGGGACTATATGGGGCACCGGGATTCGAACCGATGACCTTTTGCATGAAAGGCAAACGCCTTACCTCCATGCTATCTTCCGGGCCCCCTATTTTGGTAATGTTTTAAAGCAGCATCAAATAGCATTTCATGTCCTCATCATCCCTTTTGTCAATCTTTCTCTCTGAGATCACACACTTCTTATTAAAGTGCTCAATTGCAAGAGTTTGGCTTACTCTGTGCTTGCTAGGAGATCCTTTTTTTCTGCATGCTTTCTTGGCACTAATTTGATTACTAGCGCATTCTTTTTTCTTTTTTGGTTTTTGGGTCACATCCGGCAGTGCTCAGGGATTGTTCCTAGCTTTATGCTCAGAAATCGCCCCAGGTAGGCACGGAAGACTATATGGGATGCCGGAATTCAAACCACTGTCCTTCTGCATGAAAGACAAACGCCTTACCTCCATGCTATCTCTCCGGCCTCAACTAGCTCATTCTTTATATTACACTCAAATCTCTATGTATTTATTCAGCCTTGAAAACTAAATCATTTTGATTTGCTTTCTCCCTCCAACTTCTTAGCTCAGGGTAATTGTTCAGTAACATTTGTAACATTTTTTCCTATTTCTCATGTTTTTTTATTTCTCCCTCATTTTCTCATTTCTCTCTGGAGAGTGTTTACAAGTATCTGGTAAGCTTCTGCATTCTCTGACCTACTTGCCTCTATCTTTGTGTCTCTCTATCTCCATGCCTTTGTCCCTCTCTTTATCTGTCTCTGTCTCTGGTCTCTGGGTCACCCAGACAATTTTTAAGGGAGTACTTCTTTCTTTGTGCTCAGGGATCACTCCTGGAAGAGCTCAGGGGTCTATTTGTGGAGCTGAGAATTAACTGGGGTCAGTTGCATATAAGGAAAGTGTACCATTTTTCTGGTCTTTTTTTTCTAATTTTTTAGTAGGTTAGCATGTTCGTTTTTCAATATTAAATTTCATGACTGGCTCCAAGAGGGTAGTGACTCTAAACATTGGTAGATACATTTTATAAAAAAAAACAGGCATTTTTAATTAACATATTCACATTGGTGCTGTAATTTGTATCTTGCCATCTGGTGGTTTCATTAACAGCATTTTGCTTTGTTGGACGACACCAAACTGATGTGTAATGTAAAAATGTTGGCAACAATAATAATTTCTGTTGGTACAGAATGTCAGATGGGACATCCAAGTGTGAGTCAACAATGATATATGCCAGGGTTACTGTGTTAAGTTTGACCTTTTGTTTCATCAATAAATTTATTTTGAAATATAGAAGATTATAAAAAAAAGCCTAGAATCCTGGAGAACTAAGAGAGAAGGCAAATCAAGGCAGGGCAGGGATTTAGCAATGACAACATGCTAACCTAATACAGAATGGATGAGAGAGAGAAGAGCTTGCTTTAAAAAACAAGCCAAGCATAACTGTATTGTGAGAAAACTGTGTGCTTCTCCTTGACACCAAACACAATTGGTGGCAGCCAGGCAATATTGTCCTCTGAGATTGCCTCTCAGACGACAGGCTGCCTTTCTGTGGTTTCCTGTCTCATTTAAAGCTATGCTTGATACTAATTTGAATTTGGTTCCATCTATGTCAGAATATTTAGGGTGGGACCACGTTGCTATGATTTATACCAGGTTCCACCCTCTCCCATGAATGGTCTTGGCACTAAGCAAGAAGTGTCTTTATTTCACAGCTGGGAAAAACTGGTTCATAGAAAAGTCATTTATCCAATATCAAAAATCCAGGGGAATGGCAGAGAAGTTTATAGCATTCCATCTGCAAAAATTTATTGCCTTTAACAATTGTACTTTTGAAATCAGGTATTCATAAAAGTTTGTATTTTTTTTACTTTAAATAAAGTTTTGTGAGATCCTTAGAATTTATCTTCCATCTGTCCAGTCTCCTGTCTCAATAGTCTTTTTCCTTCCCAATTACCCATTTCTGCCTGTTCATGATGTTTCAGCGAAGGATTCTTTCTCAGCAATGAGCTGAATGTACACTTTCACCCAAGAAAAATGTTTATTATTGTTGAAGATATTACTTCTCCCTAAGAATTACAAATAAATGAATCCTCAAAGCTGGCATAGAATGTTGGAGAAGCAAGATCCAGAGTGGGAAACTAATCTGGAACAGGTTTCTTCTCTTGACTTTTGCAGTTCATTGTCTGAGTTCATCTTGTTTGAAGGGACCAGATTATGGCTAGCAGGATATATCAAATTATATAGCTGACTTACTTTTTCATTTTTATTTTAAATTTATTTTTTACAGTGACTTTAAGGTACACTGCAAGAATGAAGACACTTTTCTGTATAGCCCCCAACTACTTACTGCAAATCAATCTGGGGCCAGAGTGTGTGGATCTCTGGCCAGATTAGGACAATGATGAACCTACTTTAGTATAGTTTAATCATTTGAAATCCATAGTTGATATAAGGGTACTTTCTTGGCAGGGTAAATTCAGTAAGTTTGGACATATGTAGAGTAGCATGCTGTATCCATTATTATAGTATGACACAGAAGAGTTTCCCTGTTTGATAAACTCACTGTTCTCTGCCTACTTTTCATTCCCTCATCTTCCAAATCCTCAACAACCACCCACTAATCTTTTCACATTCTCAATACTTTACTTTTTGAAATATCAGAGTTAAAATCATACTGTATGCTGCCTTTTATGGTTGGCTTCTTTGGATTGGTTGAAAGACATGTTTTTATGGCTAGATAAGCCATGAAATAGCACTTTCAGGGTGGAATACTATTCCTTTTTAGATGTATCAACATTTATTTAAACCTTCACCTACTGAAGAATATTTGGCTCCTTCCAAGTCTTGACAATGATTAATAAAGATGATGCAAACACCCACCCACAAAAGTTAAACGTTTTTAGGTGGACGGTGATTGCTGGATTGTATGGTAGAAGTATAGACTGTTAATTGTACTCCAAAATGACTGTACCATTTTGCATACCTTACCAACAATAAAATGTGATGTCTTGTTGTTTTCATTCTTTCAGCATGTGCTATTTCACAAAACTTTGGATTTGAACTATTAGTTTACACTCTGCTTTTGCCCAGAGCAAAGGTGTTCCCCAACTTCTTTCTTTTTAACCGTCCTTTGACTTATACCAGTAAAAGTTCACCTGAATCTCAATCGAACCTCTCCTGTCTGGTTGAATTAGTACTGGTAGAATAAAGAGAATTTTGGTTTTGCATTGGCGGGTAGAGTGGGACCACTAAGTGAAAAGTCAATCCAATTCCATGATTCTCTCCTGACTGGTTTGGTTTATTAATTCTTTGAGGCCACCCTGCTTCAGACACATTCACCTGAGGTTGGAAATACAGTGTGTGGGGTAATTTCACATGGGCTACAATAGATGGATACTAGTATTTTGTTTTAACTTATGTATTTAGCATATATCCTCTTTGGTTTGATGCCTGTTGGAACTTTAATTAATTTTTATGAACTCTCTGTTTTGGGGTTACAGTCAGCATTCTCAGGAGGCATTCTTAGTTCAATACTCAGGGATCACTCCTGGTGGGATTCAGGGATCATCCATGGTTCTAGCTATCAAACCAAGATTGGCTGTATGCAAGGCTAGTGGCCTAATTTGCTGTAATATATCTTGAATCCCAAGATTTCTCTTTTATTACTAGTTTATGGAAATATTTTTCTTAGAGTTGAGTTTTTTATTATAATAATAATTTTTATTTGACCAAAGTGGATTGCATATCTTTCACAGTAATATTTTAGGTACATATTAACATTGAATCAGGGGAATTCCCATCACCAAAGTTGTTCTCCCTCCACCCTCATTCCCAGCTTGCATTCCATATCCCCCTCTCTCACCCCCTGGGCCGCTAGTGTAAGTGATCCCCTCTGCGTCTAACTTGTTGTAGATTGGGTATAGATTCTTTTGTCATTGGCTTTGGATTTGGTATTTAAGTCTGATCATTTTTTATTACTACTTAGTGATCATACAACTGTTTGGTCTTAGTACCCTCCATTATTCCCCCCACCCCCAATTTGAGCTCTTCTATCTCTCCTGAGATGGTCAAGTGGATATTTTCCTTTAATTTATTAACAATGTAAATAAATACTACATCTACCCTTGCATTTCTTGAACTCTTATTAACAATGAATTTTTCTTTTATATATCGCTTGATTTGATTTATTTATTTATTTATTTATTTTTTTGGTTTTTGGGTCACACCCGGCAGTGCTCAGGGGTTACTCCTGGCTCCATGCTCAGAAATTGCTCCTGGTAGGCACGGGGGACCATATGGGGCACCGGGATTCGAACCGATGACCTTTTGCATGAAAGGCAAACCTGGCAGGCACAGGGGACCATATGGGACATCGGGATTCGAACCAAGCACCTTTGGTCCTGGATCGGCTTCTTGCAAGATAGCCACTGTGCTATCTCTCTCTGGGCCGAGATTTGAAGATGTTTTAACTTTAATTAATTTGCTTATTTTAGTGACCTATAATAGTTCTTTATTTAAACAAAACTTAGAAAGACACAGGAGATAAAAAGAGAGGAAGCCCATGTTCAAGAGAGAACTTGAATTTCGACAATTCTCTAGAGTGGAAAGAAGAGTGGAAACAAGCATAAGTATAGGACAAATAAGCAAGATATGTGTTTAAGGGAGAACATGATGAGCAAGCCTGCAAAAATTCTTGTTGAATACTATTTCCTCCTAATTCCAAGATATATTGTTATGAATTTTCGCTTACAGTACTTATAATATTTTTATTTAGATTTATTTTGGGAGGACTTGTGGGATAAAAATGACTTAGGAAGATCTTGGCTCTCTTCTATTTTCAGAGTAATCATTTCAGAAGAAGACTATTTCTTTCTACAAATATTTGGTAAATGATATATCAGAGAAATTAATTGTACTTGGTGTTTTCCTTATGGAAATATTTAAAATCATGAATTGAAGTCTTTTCTATTTTTAATCTCTTCCTATCAGTTTGTTAGTTTCTGCTTCTCAGGAATTTTTTCCATTTCACTTAAGTTGCCAAATTTGCTGGCAACCTAATTACAAATTTTATTTGAAATCTTTCCTTAGTCTTTTAGTGCCTGTTATATTTAATGAAGTCTGCTCTTTTATTCCAAATATTGGTAATTTATATCCTCTTTTTTATCTGGGACA